>JAAGNO010029481.1:44825-55182 GCA_033439905.1 Ceryle rudis
GGCAAGAAGCACGCGAACGTGAGAGGGGGGGGGGAGGGGGGGGGGGGTGGGTGCAGGATAAGCCTAATTGGTTCTGACTCTAAAAGTCAGATCTGAGTTTTCTCTAGAGATGAGCATTGCAGGAAACACTATTAGTGAACCTGGATCCCTTTTAAAAGGGCTAATTTAATCAAGTGCTGCAATAATTTAAGACTATGACACTGTTAGGAGATTTACATATCATACCTGACAGTAAAAACTATCAAATGTTTGTCATTAAACAACACCAAACGATCACTTGGGAGAAAGATGATACATATTATAGGTAGCCAAAGGGAGCAGCCTCACATACAATAAAACTTCAGAGTAGTTTCTCGAGCACTACTTCAAACCCAGATCCTATCTATTATGCACAGACCGAAAACATGAGACAAAAGCTCAAAGAATAAAGGATGCCCCACCATGAACATATGGGAACGAATCATTATCAAGCCATGAACAAAATGAGTCTGGTGTCAAAACACCCTCTTGTGCTGCTCATGATGCTACACATTTCTAAGTGTGAACTCGTGGCCACGGTGAGGAGCTTTTGTTGAGCAGTGTCCCCAGGCTGGCCGAGACACAGCCGTGAGGCTCCCATCACGGTGAACAGCTACAGAAACTGCAGTGGAGTGACGTTCCTCTGCCGCGTGTGGAGATTTCAGATGGATCCTCTAAGGGCTTCAGGCTTCTCATTTTTTTCAATCTCTCACCTTACATAAGCACTTCATTTATCAGAAAGAAAGGGGGAGGAAAAAAAAAAATCCATTCCGTGTTGAAATAGACTGCCACCTGCATTGCTTCCTAATGTAAGCAAATCCCAGTGGAAAGGTTTAGCACCAGACTTCTCTGCTGGACCAATAAATCACTCTCAAAAATATCGTTTAAATCTTACCTGTGGTGTTAACCAGCAGGAGTAGCACATTTTTTAAAAGAAATTCCAACAATTCTACAATTAATTCGATTTCCTGGAAGAACTCCGGTGGCTACTGTGTATTTTAGGGTTCCCTTTGATAATTTTTTGTGTGAATGCTTGTGTAAAGACACTGGAAACGCTGCTCTTTAAAGACATGAGACTATTAACCTGTGCAGACATTGCGGCTGTCTCCTGGAGTGCCAGTAACCCACCCATTTATCAGCCCAGCTGTCTCACAAGGTAAAAATAAAATGGTGCTTTGAGTTTAAAAGGCTGCAATCAACTCAGGAAGCATGGCTGGGCTCTGCTCGGCTGTACTCAAGAGAGTCTAAAAAGTGGATTAGGACAGCAGCACATAAAATAGCATAAATCCCCCAATTCTTCTCTGGGAAACTTCCTCTCCACTTACTCATAAAAGAGAATAAAAATAAGTGAGCTTTCACAGAGCCTGTACCACTTCTCTATTTTATAGTTTGCTGAAATTTCTTTTAATTAACTTGCAAAATTTAAATGGCCTGAATCCTAGAGCTGGTTCCCTTTAAAAAATATCTTCTTGCAAACTTTGATTAGCTCCAGAGAAAAGACGGCAGATGACTTTAAATGGCACGAAGGTGGATTTATTGGCAAGAGTGTCAGGTTTGCACTTAGCAAGGAACTGGCAGATAGTAGAAAATGGCTGGATGGGATTCAAACTCCAAGGACTCAAGAGCTGAAAAAGGATTTATTTGAATAGCAAAGTATAGCAGCGTATTTACTTCGGTTAAGATTAATAAAAGCTTTTAGCTAAAAACAAAGAAATTAAACTTCAGTGGAAAGCAAGTGCATTGCTTCTAAGGTATAGTCACAGAGATATTTACTGCCTTCCTCCTTCACCGTGTCATTTATTGCCTCTAGCAATAGGAAGGTATATTGACCTCCTTGATCGGGTGTTAGGTTCAAAAGTCAGATTAAACCTGAAGCTGCACAAAATTACTTCGGATAGAGGAAATAAAATAATTTATTCTCATCCTAAATCAACTGTAGAAAAAAAGTAGTATATGCACGGTGTGTGAAAGGCACAGAGCCTGTAGTCCCAGAAAAAGCAGAGTAGTCAAAGGAGCATAAGCTGCTTCGTGGAGGTAGACAAAGAGGCTTGGCCCTGGTCTGCAACAACAAAAGTGACAGGTTTTTGTGCCAAAAGAAGTTCTCACTGCTGAAAGATCTGTAACTTTAACTGGGTTTGGGGTGACTTTTTTTTGCTTGTCCCGAGTTTTGTGACTTTGTTATGGACGTCACAAAATTGCTTATGACAGTGCCTAAATTATCAGCTACCACACTGAAACCTTGTTTACGCTCACGACTCCACCACTGGCAATGGACCAGGGGGACAGCAACAGAAATTGTTTCCAAAAAGCCAAACATTGCTCTGCTCCCCAGCTGGTGTTAAGCCTTGCTTCAGGCAGGAGGCTGGCCCAGATGAACCCCAGGGTCCCTTGCAACCAGTGGGGATTTTTTTTTGTGAAATATTCTGTGAAATAGCATCCACAACTCCTCAATCTCAGGGTTTCAGCTGGTAGCAAAGATGTCAGACACAACGCTGACTTTGTTGAATCAAGACACTTACAAATTGCATTCAGGCAGAACAGCTCACAAAGGATGCTGGAAAGGTAGCGCTGCTAGGAAGAGAAATAGAAAAAGCAAGAGCGAAAGTAAAAAGAAAAAAAAAAACAACCAGAAAAGACAGAAAAAGAGGAAAAAGAAAGTATAAAGAATCATCCCAGTGACCGTGTCTCTGGAGTGCTGCTTTATACCATCACATCAGTGTGAGACACACTTATGGAACTTTGAGACCGCACCTCGACTACTGTGTCCAGTTTTGGGCACCACAGCACAAGGACATTGAGGTGCTGGAGCAGGTCCAGAGAAGGGCAAGCTGGGGAGGGGTTTGGAAAGCATGCCTTGTGAGGAGAGGCTGAGGGAACTGGGGTCGTTTAGTCTAGAGAACAGGAGACTGAGAGGAGACCTTATTGCTCTCTACAGCTGTCTAAAAGGAGGGTGTAGTGAGGCTGGTGTTGGTCTCTTCTCCCAAATTACTAATGATAAAATGAGAGGAGATGGCCTCAAGTTGCATCAGGGGAGGTTTAGATTGGATATCAGGAAGAAATTCTTCACTGAGAGAGTGGTTGGGCAATGGAACAGACCGGCCAGGGAGGTGGTGGAGTCACCATCCCTGGAGGTGTTTAAAAAATGCATAGACATAGCACTTGAGGCTATGGTCTAATGGATAGAGAGATGTTAGGATGAAGGTTGGACTTGATGATCCTAGAGGTCCTTTCCAACCCTAATGACTCTATGACTCTAACTATGCAATGGGACATTTACAACAGCAGTTGTCTTTATCTCCAAACACGTTTAACAGTTTTGATTTTCTTATAGCAACAGTCCACTTTTCTCTTTACTACTTACCAGGGCTGTATCTGCAGGAAGCCAAGCGAGCCATTTTCCTATCTTGCCAAGTACAGATGCAGCATTTGATTTCACTTTTATGGACTAAAGCTAAAAGATGCTTCTTTCCTCAGAAAATGGAATGACTGTATTTCAAGTCTGGCAGCAGCTGGTCTCAGCAAGCAGCATGTGGCTCACCTAACAACAAAGTATGTAATTGAGACACCAAATGGAGTGGTGAGGACATTCACAACGTGAGCTCTCCCATTTGGAAGAGCTTATGCCCAAGGAGGCTGAGGATGCTCCAGCCTGGTAAGTGGGAACGGACTCTGGAGCCATGTAACCACAGGGCGTGGAAGGGGGAAGTTCAGACTGAGGTTGCAGGACACTTCCACGTACACAGACCATCAAACGTGAGTATGGTGTGACAACCTTCATCATCACCACTTTTTTCTCCTCCACTAAATTATGCTCTAAGTAAGTGTTTGAGTATCTACATGCTTTGGATCACGACTGGCACAACAGAAATAATTAACAAAATTCAAGCCAAAACAAAGGTATGGGCATTTTTTAAATTCTTACTACCCTTGGCCCCTCTAAATTCTGGATAAGAACAAATTGCTTGTACCTACCAGCAGAAGACCTATCATCTGTAGATTTCATCTACAGCGATGCAATTGTGCAGAAATCCATACGTGTGACTGTTTGCTTCCATATCTCTTTCCAACAGAATTTTATTTGCAGTGATTTAATCTGTTATTCTAGATTAAAAATCGAAGTTTCTGCAAACTAACTTCAGAATAATTCTTCTGGATTTGTCAGCAGCAGAAACCATAATCAATCCCATTGTTTCTTATGCTTACGTGGAAAAGTCGGTAAAAGCCAAAAGAAAAAAACAACAGAAAGGGTGCAAAGGGTGCAAAGGGTGCAAAGCTTCCTTTGCACTCGACAGCACCAGACCTATCATATTTTAGAACATTACTAGTACTACTATGTCAATAAAAATGCTAAATGAAGCACAAGTAGAGAGGTATGCTACTGGCACTTTTTAAAGATTTCTTGAAGGCTTGTCAATAAGGTATTACAAATTCACTCAAGTCTGAAAATCAAGTTATTTTTTACACTCAGATTTGCAGTTTCTACTTTGGAAGTGTAGAACAATCAGCCACATAAAGCCATACACCGAACGACACCCAGATCTTGCATGTTGCCCCACATTGTGCATATATATAAATAAGGCCACCAAGATGACTTTGATTCCATGGATGTGTCTGCCTGGATGGAGAAAGGAAGCAAACACATTTTTTTCCTGAGACTTGCGTGTAGGCTCAGGTTTTCTTCAGTATTCCTCAAGAAAAAATATGGCAATTTAATAAAACGCGGAGGAAATCCTACAACCAATGTGACAGATCCCCTATAAAAGCACCCGCTGAAATGAGGACAACCTTTAAGCCATCAGAATTTTCTTCACGAGAGCAGATTTTTTTCTGTGTCATACTCGGCACGCAGAGCTTTTCATTTTCCAGAGCTATAAGGAATTTGTCAAGTAAACCTACTAAAGTTAATAGCCTTTTAATCTTTATGCATAATAATCACAACCCTACATTGTACAGGTTTGATAATAATAACCGACAGCTGAATTTGAAGTATACATTTCGTTCCAAAATAGATGCGCATGTAGGTGGATGTGTTGTAGAAATATAATATACTACACGGCTGAGCCCAGATAAGCTGGTGATTCTCAAACGTCAGCATCAGCTGCACAAAGTTAGGGTTGAAATCTGCTCTCTTAAATACCTGTTCATCCTTCTTATGACAGAGCTCAGTGAGCAGTAGATAAAATAAGTATCTAACGAGGTGCGACAGCAGCTCTGATGGAGCTAAACAGCAGAGATCTAAATTCTAATAAGTAAATGAAGTAAAACATTTACTGCCAGCAACTCTGTCAAAGTTAGCCATAGGAAACTAGCTCTGCAGCTGGAGAAGGGCAATATTCTGCAAGCCAGAGAAGAGATGGAACTCCTCCAGCTTTGATTATTTATGGCGTGATGATGAAGGAACAACTTTCCATGCGAGGAACAGCTTTAAAGCTGAACGGTGAAGCTGAAACAGAGATTTAACGAAAAATCAGAGGGGAAACAAAACTACAGCTTCAAAATCCAATAACATTCGTTTTACCAATTTAAAAATATAATTTCTGTGCAAAACCAGATGTTAACTTGTCCAGCTTCAAGGTAAACAGCAAACTGTATTCATAACAACCCTTCCGCTGAACAGCAAACACGCGCTATCTAATGTGGCTGTAAATAAGGCTCACTTCATACCTCCAAATGTTATCAAAATAAACACAAATGCAAAACAAATACATGTTAAACAAAGGACACATCTGTATTTAATGCAATGCTATTTTCAAAAATCCCAACCTTTCATAATCGACCATAATCGTAACAGCCTGAAACATAAGAATGCTTTCAGGCTCAGAGAAAAAGGCTTCTAATTTTAAACATTTATGAGGACACTGAGAAGTGGCTTAGGACTATGCTTTAAAACAGGGTTTCAGGCTTTAAATTGCTGAAAGCTGAGACCCATTTACCCCTTTGGCCTGGAGTAGAGAAATGGAGAGAAGCATGAAAAATATAATGAAAAGACTGTCCATGAAAACTTCCATTTAAAGAAAAAGCAACCGACTCCCTCATCCCAAACCTCCTTCCTCCCACCATCGCTGCACCTCCTCCTCCTTTTGCATAAAATGAAAGGGAGTGACTCTTCTTGCCTGATAACCACCACTGAACTATTCATCTGCACCACCAGCTCTGGTGCACCATCATTTTTAACAAATAGTTTTGGAAATTATTTTTGAAGGTCAACTCTGCCATCCTCGGTGCTGCTCCTGAGCAGGAGGGACTCTTGGCTCAGGGCTGCATTCATTTCAGCTCCTTTTAAACTGTACCACGGGAGGGGTGATTTTGCAAGAAAGGTGATTTAATGTCTTTTCTAAATAATGAACACAATCAAACCTTTTTAATGTGTTGTGTGTGTTTGGGGTTTTTTTTCCTCCTTAACTCTTAAAAGTGCATACTTTATGCTGGGAATGAACTTCCCTTTGATATATTACAACTATGTGAGGGAGGGATTGTTCTCATATTTCTGTTTCAGGGAAAACACCAAGCTGTTTGATTTTGAAAGTTAAAGGATTAAGGTGGGGGGAAAAATAAGAAAAGACACCTCTACACGCAAACACACTCTACTAAGTTAAATATAGTCTCAGATTGATATCAAACAGTGACTGTAAAATTAGCTATTCCTTTCCAAATACGCCATAGAGTCTCCTCCATCTACCCAGTGAAAATAAATACGAATATAGTGTAGGCATTAAAAGATAGGTGTGTCAAGAATAAGAACACAAAGTACTTTTAAAGCAGTTCAGCATAAAATGAAGTCATATATGAAAGCAAAGAAACCACAAAAATGTATTTATGGCAACAAATAGTTGGAAGAAAGTATTGAAAATCCAGAGGGATTCCACCTTACCAAGCACCTGTACAGCTCTATGAGCATTTTCCTTTTGTCTTTTATTTTTCTTGGCTCCAGACTCATAGTTCAACTCCAGGGCAAAGCACCATACAACATGAAATTACATTCAAAACTTATTAGTTCATCAAAATTGCCCTTCATCGTTTAAAACCGAAACACTTACACAAAATATTGCAACAGCTTCTGGAATCCCACTCAGAAAACTCAACATTTTTAGATCTCATCTCCTGTCCTCAGCACCACAATTTTTGCAAAAACAGCGAGAGGTGACCCAGGAGATTTTATGACTCTTCAATCACTGCAATACATCGATTACAGTTTAACCATGAGAAGAAGTGAGTAGAGTAGTACTGTAGAGACAGGACTGGTGTGTTTTTCAGTTTATTCTCTGATGTGCTCTGACTTTGGCTGAACAGCAATACAGTCATTTCTTACACTGTCTCCATTATTGCTCCCAAAATAATTCAGAGGTACATAAGGCTTTAAGTAACAGCAGCTTAAACACCAGTTTCAATCTACATTCAATGGTTTACAATCACCTTTTCACCAAAACTGTAATCCCACCTCCCTACAGCCTGAACTGACTGACTTGCCCCCTTGGAGATGAGCTGAAACAGTCTCTTGCTGTGCCTGCTCTGTAGCAGGGGAACACAGAACGTACTGTTCCTACACTACAGGCTACGTACAGCTTTGCACACTGGTAAGGTAACTGTTACTGGTTCCTGGTCCTGGAAGGTTAAGGTGCTGCATGCAACTCCTCTGGTACAGTAAATCTGGCTACACAAGTGAAAAAAAAAAAATCTTATTACCTGTACCATACAAAGAAGTGAAGGAACAATTTCTCTTTAAAGCCGCAGACTGGGTCAACTGGAGAGGTACAAAAGCTATATACCAAGAGTGTTAAAGACAGAGTGCTAACGGTGTTGGCAGCAGTAGTGCTGCTGCCACAGGAGGTGCAAGGAATATGCTAAAAGTTCACAGTGAAACTCGCAGCCTATTGCAGAATGTCAAACTTCTCCGGAGTAACCAACTCAGACTACTATTTTTAAAACAAACCGGGGCTCTTTTTTTTCCAGAAAGTAGTCAAGCTTTGAGAGTTTCATCTTCATGGGTGGCAACTAACTCACCTTCAACCCCAAGAGCTACGGGCAAAAAAATACATGTAGATTTTTCACTTCAAAAATCCGAAGATCCTTGCTGTTACTAGGGCAGAACATAACACCTAAAAGACCTGCCAATAACAAACTCACAAGCAATGAATGTGCTTGAAGACACTGAAAGCAAGAAAACAAGAATTTAAAGCTCTTAAATTATAGATTATAAAGCTCTTGAATGCTGGCTGCATGTATGCACATTCAAATGATCCAGGGGATTGCACGGAAATATGTATTTACCATAAAACCTGGAAGCACAGTTGGGACTGAAATTACACTTCCAGTCTGGTTTATCATTTCACTCAACATTGAGATCACTTCTTATAAACTGATTTATTTCTTTGGGTATAGTATAATTTAACTTCCAAATCTTTTTTCCCTTTACATTAACCATGAGTATGATTTGCTGCTGTTAAGTTCCTTAAGCATGAACTTTAAGTACAGTGTTTCATAATCGGCTTGCATCATCTGGAATGATACTGGAGAAATAAATTTTCTATTTAACAAAATAAAGGTTAGCATAACTTAAAAATAACAACCAACAAACGCTCCAGACAAACTTCTGAAGTGACACATCTCAAGTTAGTTTAGCAACAGAGGAAAACCAATCAGAAACAATTTGGTAAGGTAGTTGCTATTTTTCGTAGCACTGTAAAATTCAATATGCACTTCAGTATTCACCATTATTAGAAAGTTCAATAACTCCTTGTTTTGATAACAAACTAAAAATTGCCCATAAAGTAGAAGGCTCTTCACAGTTATGATGGCTTTGCCAATGATTGCAAAGCTCTTCTTTTCTTCCAAATAACTGCTTGCACAAAATGCAGTTATAGCCTGCTTTAGGCCCAATTTCTGCTTTTTTGCTCGCTGTATCAAAACCTACATTTTGCATCTCCTTGGCTGCTTCACCACTTCCTGACTGAGTCAGTTCACTTTTAGATAAGGTATCGGCATTATTTTGATGGTGAAAGTACATCTGTCTCTTCAGTTTTGGAAAAGGATAAAACTCCTCCTCACGGCTGCTGCATTTTGCTAAATGTCTCCTCTCATTGCGCTGTTTCCAGAAGTGCGTTGCGTGTTTGACCAGTTCTCCCTTCGCTCCTCTATTCCCTTGCAAAACCCCTTCTTTGACTCTTCCCTGGATCTCTTCTCCGTGAGAGCACAACAAATGAAATTTCATTTCACCAAAAGACTGTGCAATAAACTGGCATCGGCCACATCTGACCTGCAATTTCACTTCTCCTGGGTTATGGAATAGGTCCTCAAAATTGCATTTATTTCCCCTGTTAAAAAAAAAAAAAAAAAAGGAAATGCAAATGATTTTCAGTATTAGCCATGCAGAGGACAGAGATGGCAATTTCTGTTCTTAAGTTTCAGGAAGATATGACATTTATGAAACATTCTTTTAATTAAAACCAGGCACTGTTGCTACAGCATCTAATTTATTTGGAACATGAAAAGAAAAAAAGAGAAATAAAATAATAATAAGGCTGATTGGGAAATAACTGAATCCAATCTTATTCGACACTGCTGAGTTTAAGAACTGCCTCCAAAATTAGCCTTGGTAGGAATAATCTTTGAACAACACAAACCTTTTAATTAAAGGTTAATAACCATTTCTTAAGTCCCTGATTTAGTGAGGTTGATCCAAATACTTCTAGCTCTCTGCTAGAAAAGTGAAAATTAAGATTACCTGCAATGTCCTACTAAGACAAACTAACTTGTTTACTATGAATGATCTATGGTCAATTTAAGGCAAAACAACATCCCACCTCTCCAAGAGGGAAGCAATGAAACTTTAAAGTTTCTTCCCCAGCTCCCCCCCCCCCCAAAGTCTGGTGTTTCTTAGGCCTAGTACCTTAAAAATTCCTAACTTGTGCCCTGGAAAATGGAGTTACACAACGAAAAATGTGTAAAATTGCACTGCAATGGTGCAGCGATGCATCAGGATAAAGCCCTGAGCTTAATAAAGTGAACTTCAACGAAAATAAATGCACCGTGGAACAAACAAGCCAACACTTGCACTGTGTCAAGAAATTTCAGCTCAAAATCATAATGCAGAGATAAAATAATGTTCTATCCATCTTAATATGGTAAATGTTAACTTTTCTACTCAGCTAAGTGATCACAAAAGCAGTGGGAATCATAGAATCATATTATGTTAGGGTTTGGAAGGGACCTCTGGAGGTCGAGTCCAACCCCCCTGCCAGAGCAGGATCACCCAGGGCAGCCCACACAGGAACAGATCCAGGAGGGGCTTGAAAGTCTCCAGAGCAGGAGACTCCACAACCTCTCTGGGCAGCCTGTTCCA
>JAAGNO010029481.1:61700-90321 GCA_033439905.1 Ceryle rudis
CACAACATCAAGCACCATTCAGAACGGATTTTCATATAAATACTCTTTTTCCAGCTACCACATTTTATCATGTCTTCCAGGCAAGCTATGTCTGGTATCAGCCTTCACTACCGATTCTCCCCCCCCCAAGATTACATCAGACAGTTTAGTACAGCAGGATTCAATGCAGTACCTCTGGTAAGCAAAGGATGTTCTCATTTAACCCAGCTGCTGCAGTTAAGCAGCTTAGCCAGTGTCTAAATATAGAGATGGGCTAGATGCAGACTAGCTGTCTGATGATCCTTCAGACTCGGTTAAGATTTCACTTGTGGACTGGGAAAGCTAATTGGAAGAACTGGTGGAAGACTATTTAGCCTCTTGGATGGGGAGAAAAAAAACCCAAACAACCAGTCAATTCACAGCCTGGAGGTCCTACTGACCCCATCCAGAGTGTGCAAGTAGCATCAGTGACCAGAACTATTTTTTTTCCATTTATATTTGGCAGAAAGTTTCAGTTTCCTCCGCACACAGAGACTGCTACAGTAATACACATCTTTGCCACTCTGACACTGAAGGGTCTCCTGTTCATTCATGGCTCCCCTTCCTTCCTGAGTAATTCAAGTCTGGCCTATTCCAGTCTGTTCTTCCTTCTTTTTGTAGCTCCTTCAGTTTGTTCTTTATATAAAGCACATAACATTGCTGAACTCAAAGACACTGTAGAAAGCATCAGAAGAAATTTAATTCTCCCCACTACTCTGGTCTATTTTGAACATTAAAATAAACCATCAAAATGCCAGAAACAACTGTGTAATACTGTTAATTTTTAAGCAATCCTTGTAGGACCACCTCACTTGTGTGGATATGTATTTAATTTGTACATGGCTGGACAAATGACAGAAAAATAGCACAAAAAAGGATCATCTTGTTCTGAAGGGAAAGGCAGAATACAGATGAAAAAGATTAATGAAATATTTTATTAAATGTGTGTTTACATTGCTGAGTCTTTTGCTGACTTAGAAAGGAAGAATATCTGTTCTGTGGGACAGAAAAAAGAGAAGCACAACTTTCTAACAGACAATGCTAGATTAATTTCTGTCAACGATAGTTACTCATTCCCTTTGCCAAATCTCCATACACACTAAATACCTGTGGATATTGTCTTTCCAGAATAAGTTTCTTGGTTTTGCTGACCCAGCATACTTTTGTTGGACACAATGTTTCTCTGCAGGATTAGCATGCAAAAAAACACCACCTGCAAAAGTGCTTCAGTCAGTTGTAAGTAGATCCTGGGACCAAAGAAAAACCAAGAACCCCCCCAAAAGCAACAAAACCCAGCAAAAGACAACAGAAAACGACAACATAAAACATTAACTTCCAGTTAATGCTTTAAGAAAGCTACCGCTTCTTGCTCCTTTTCTCAAAAAGTGTTTTAAAATCTAATATATTACATGTCAAATGCAAGGTGATACCTTAATAACTGAGTAAAGCTGGATAATGTGGTAAACAGATGGGATGTTTTAGCTTCAGTGTCATGGCAGACGATCAACAGCATCAAAACAAAATTAACTCAGACAAATGAAGGTTCAGTGGCTTTAGTGAGGCTTTTAAATAGGGTGGCTAAACTCTATGCTGATTTGCACTTTCTGTAATCCCATGTAAATCAGTGGAACTGCAGATACTCTAGAGAACAGAACCTGGCCTTCTACATTCAAATCCGGTTTTGCCACACAACCTGTATGAAGCAAGGTTGGTAATCAAGCCTACAAAGCAGAAGTGCCTAACTCTACAGACTGTCTAACAATTCATTTGCAGTTGTTTGTATCTTTGTCTAAAAATAACTATTTGAGTGGAATATTCTGTTCTCAGATTTTTTTTCTCCTGTTGAAATTAGTTTTATAAAACTATCTAGTAACACATCTGTGCGCTAGATGAAGACCATGATATTTATATTTGACATACCAACGTCTCTCTTGTCTGTGAAAAGCTGCCCAAATTTGGCAAAGTTGTAAGCTTTGGGCACGTGTTCAATAGATACTCGAAGCAGCTAAATTTCCCAATAATTACATTCTATTAAATGCGTTCCTGATTCAGGCTGGGCTGAATTTTTCCTATACCTATAGCTTTAGGTCCAAATACCCGAGTTGGAACAAGGAAATGGCCTTTCCTTATCTCTTAACTACTGAGATGACAGCATGGAATTAAAACTAGGAGATAGGCCCCTGCAGGAAAAGGACAAGAGAATTACAAATGAGACTTGGGAAGTGTCTAGGTCAGAGAGTCAAGGTGGGATATGGAATTAAATGCAGATTTCAGATGGGTAATGAACATTACTGTTACACATGATTTGGAAAGGAGAAGATTTAAGCCACAGGGATAACCTTGTATCTTTTTAGTATTTGATTTTTTTTTTTTTAAGACTAATATGTCTACACGGGAATCCTTTTGTGCAATTTAAAATAGGTTAGGCAAATAATCAATATAAAGAACATTCTAACGCAAGATTGGAAAATCACAGCACATCACTCACACAAACATTAAGCTGCAGAATGTACCAACACACTTGGAAAACGTGCTCTGGTACACCATAGGAGGAACAAGATCAAACCAGCTTATTAAAACTCTAAACCAGCATCTTAAGACTTCTTTAAAATTATATACAATTAATTCTGATTTGAGCATCAGTGTGATTTGCTAGTTGTGCACTAAGCATTTCATCATTTGGAAAGGTCTTTGCTTGAAAGTGCAAGGCTATTTTCTTAAGGGATTAGGATTTTAGTGCATTTTAAGAAATTCTGTGAGCTGTGGGATGCTTCCTGGATTCCTTAAGTAGTCTTCAAAAGACTCTTCTTAGCTGAAGAGAACATTGTAACAACAAAGTTATGTAAATTTTTTCTTTTTTTTTTCAATTTTTATTTTTACACTAACTGGACTCATTAAAGCAGATGTTCAATATTTGAAAAGGGTCACTGGAAATTTTGTGTGGAATAACCTAAACTTATTTTTGGCATCAACAGTCATTTTGGAGGTGTAACTCATACAGCAGACCAAGATCATGGGTACATAGTTCACATTTAGGAGAGTTCCTCAGTTTCCTGTCTCATTCAGCCTTTTTTTCTTTTTTTTTTTTCCTCCCCAAAATCATCCTTATTGGACTATCAACCATGTATTGATAGAGGCCAAAGTTTATACTGTTCTGCTTTTCAGAAAGTTAGTATCTAACATAATTTATGCCAAAAAAAAAAGCCACAAAAAAAACCAAACAAAAGGATCTAGAAAAAAATATAATTACCTCTACTGTTAGGTAACTCCACTTTCTCAACTTCCAGAATTGCTTTCCTCTGTTACTTGAAAGTATACAGAGGAGCTTCATTATTGTGCTGTCATCTACCTGGACTTTGACACAGTCCCCCACAGCATTCTTCTCTCTTAAATTGGAGAGATATGATTTTGATGGGTGGACTATTCAGTGGATAAAGAATCGGCTGGATGGTTGCATCCAGAGGATGGTGGTCAATGGCTCACTGTTCAGATGGAGGTCAGTGATGAGTGGTGTCACTCAGGGGTCCATACTGGGAGCAGTACCATTTAAGATCCTCAGCAGTGACACAGACAGTAGGATCAAGTGCACCCTCAGGAAAATTGCAGATGACACCAGGCTGAGTGGTGTGGCTGACATGCCTAAGGGAAGAGATGCCACCCAGAGGGACCTGCACAAGATCAAGAAGTGGGTCCCTGTGACCCTCGTGAGGTCTAACAAAGCCAAGTGCAAGATGGTACCAGGTTTGGGGCAATCCCTGCTATCAATACAGGCTGGAGGATGATGGGATTGAGAGCCAGCCCTGTGGAGAAGAACTTCAGGGTACTGGTGCATAAAAAAGTTGGATCAGAACAGGCTGCCCAGAGAGGTGGTGGATGCCCCATTCCTGGACAGAGCTCCGAGTAACTTGATGTAGTTGATGATGTCCCTGCTCACTGCAAGGGGGTTGGGCTAGGTGACCTTTAAAAGGTCCCTTCCAACCCAAACCACCCTATAAGCCTGATTCTATTTAAGGTTTCTTGCTGCAATTAAGGCTTCTTTCTGCCAATACGATCTCGCCAGCATCTTGGCTCCAGTACTCAGAGTAAAATGTAACATAAAACAATATCCATGCAGAAGCAGATTGTCAACCAAAAGTTAACACATCAAGAAACCAAGGCATCTAGATACTCTATTATCAGCATTAGGAACAATAATAGTCTAAGACATAATTTTGTATTTCTCATAGATTTAGATTTCATGTATCTCTGCGTTGTCCCAACACAAATAACTTCTAAAATATTTATGAAATTCTATTTCTGCAGAATGGCCAACAGCACTGAGGTAACCTTTTTGAGTTGTAATATCACAACGTATTAGCCACATGTGGGTAAATCAATATTCAAAAGCAACATCTTATATAAAATGTGGGCAATGCATTGCTTAACATACCTCCTATATAAAAAAAGCCATCTCTGAGGAAGAAAGTCTTGGAAGTCTTTCTTAAAAGTCAGAAGATATGTACATAAGAGGGTTTTAAAGATTCTTTTGCAATGAATTTAAAATACACGTACTAGCAGATCCACATGTTCTCTTAACAGCTCTAATGCAGTGTTTGTGAACTTTAAAAGCTTTCCATTTTTTGAAGGCAGTCTTTCAAGTTATAAGCTACTCATTTCATATTAAGGTTAACATAATCAATAGATTTTCAGCAGATCAAAATATTTTCATATCAAGAAATGAAAACTGACATAAAGAGAGCTAGACATAAAGCACCTGTAATTATTTATAACTTTATCCACCTTTACAGCTGAAGAAAAACACTGTTTTCTCTTTAAGGATGGAACTTCTATCTGAGAGAAGACTGTTGGATATATCACCAAAGACTGTGTTTCAGCTTGGTATGCCTCCATGAGCTTCAGCAACCAACCATGTCAAACCAAGTGGGCGTTATCTAGAAAGCGCGCTGCTCTGGCAGGACTCAGTTGAACAGAATGGAAATTATTTTGGTATTACTGCAAATCCAGTGGTTTACCTTTGTCAGTTTTGCCCAGTCATCCTGTTCTACAGAGGGTATCATCCCTGGAGAATTGCAAAGCAAGGCTTCAAGTGACGCAGACACTTAGGGTAACTAATTGTTCAAAAAAGAGCTGAAGGGAGGTGATGGAAGTACTGGTCATAAACTCGTAATTAATAAACCGTCAATGGCATTGCAAATATAAATTAAGTCACTTTAAAAGCTGGGGATAAACAGAAGATTCAAAAGAAAAGGTTGTAATTGGATTTTTTAAAAATTATTTTCTGGGAGAACTGCCAGTTGAAATTTCTTCTAGCAAGCTTCAAGAAAGATGTGGACCTAAATAGTAATTCACTCCCTGTAAAGTCAATGTCAATGGAAAGTCCTTTTTAAAAGGTCTATCAAGATCACATCAACTTGGACAAAGTCTTGATATGCCTAACATAAGTGGTAATTAATAGACTTATATTTTCCTTAAGTGCAGGAAACAATAATAACCAGGTCTGCTACAAAAACGAAGGCAGAATTCTTCAGAAACTATGCAGCACAAAAAGGTCAAGTGGAACCATTTTATGAATAAATCATGAAATATTTTCTGACTAGATTCTTGCTCCCCTTACAAACAAGCTGAGAATAGAATCTATCTTCGTCTTACTCAGAGTTCAATGCCCCTCGCTTCCCTCCTTGGGACAGAAAACATGTACGGCTGCAGTAAAGGAATTATGCCTCTTATGCCCCAAATTTTTTTTTTTTTCCCAAATATTCACGTGTAAATAGAGAGCACAACAAAAAAGCAAAATTATTACTCCTTTTATAGCATATCACTTTTTTTTGGTGACCATCAGAGCACTTATTTCTGAAGAGAGGCTATATGCAAGAGAAAACAATTAATTCACCACTTTGGCTCAACGGAACTAATTTATTTTACTTGAGGCTTTAAAAGCATTTCTATAGTGACTTCTCTAGTACAAACCTCGGAAAGTGCTCCCTCATTAAAGATGAACGGAGGATTAGAAGACTGTCAGTCTTGGCCTGGCCTATTTTGAGTCTTCCATTATGAACTATAGGCAAGGTTTATCATTGCCCAAAGAAGGGGCCAGAACACAGAACACGCTGTTAAACTTAGATGATAGTTGGAGAGTATTTTCTGAAGGATTCTGTAAATAGCTCATTTCTTTTAAAAATGACTTGAGTGATCTAACTTTTGAAAGGGAAATCTCTATCCAGACTCTTCTAGCTGTGCCTCCTTTTCTTTCTTCATGACACAAATTTCTCCAGAAAAGGACTCCACAGCTCTAGCTGATACACAAAAAAAAAACCCCTTTTCCACCTCTAGTCAATTCCAGTAAGAATTAAAACAAAACTAAAGATTAGAGAATCTCCGCAGTACTTCAAGCAGATATGTACACAAGTATGCTATCCTTTCCTGTATAGCATGGGAAAACTAAAACATCTTCAGAAAGACTGTGGTCCCCACTAGGAACACATTCGTTTTCAGAATAGATAAAATTATCCCTTGCTGCTGAACCTGAACACAGGCAGCCCTTTCTGGCAGTAAGGATGTAGCAGAAAGCAATTTAAATTACACTATCTGAATGTTCTTCCTCTCCCTGTGTATAATTACAATCCTTTGCAATGCTTACTGGCACTGCTAAGCTTCCCCATGCTGGGCACTGTATTGTTTAGAGGCGGCACTGGTTCTCCTAAGAAGGTACTGGATGTAAAGGAATTGATTGAATACACCGCTGATAGGTGATCAGCAAACACGTCTAACGGGTGCCAACATACGAGGGAATTAACCCGGGAATGAAGCTGACAAGAACGTAGGCCTGAGATGAGATCCTTAACTTGCTGTGTGCTGAAATATCAGCACATTTCTAATGAAATTCCCGTGTCCCCAGCGGTGGCTGGCAGACAAAGGAGCCCCTCAGCATCGAGTCCAGCAGAGGGAGTCGGGCGCCCGTCACCGCTGCCTCTGGCCACAGCCAGGATGGCACTTCTGGGCCAGCTCAGCTTAGATCCGCTACACCCGTCAACTACCCTGTGGTAATTTTCAAACAGAAAGGCTGAATAAATGTCTATTCGTTTTGTAACACTACTACTGACAAATCACGTAATCTTTCACGGCACCGTGCACAACATCGCGACAACTCCGTAACGACTGATGTTATTAGTTCAAACTATTCTACGTTTGCAAGCTTTTTGGTCAATTCAGCGTTCTGTACAACCTGAGAACATCTTGAAGGAAAGCAGCTGGACCTTCTTGTTAAAAGGAATTCTACTCAACTACTTTGTATCTGTAACTGCAGTAGTTTTTGTGTGAGAAATTATTTTTTTAGCGCCTTTACTGATTTTATGCCAATCTAGTTAACATCCCAAATATCACGTCCACGTTACTAAAAACATCGCTATTTATACCAGATGTTCTTCTTTTGGTCACCATCTGAAAACAAAGCCCTATTACCAGCATATTTTCCCATCCCAAGCAATACCCTGAAATCTTTGTCAAACTTTCTTGCTTTCATCATCGCTCAGCTCATCACACAAACCATCTGCATAAATGAAGATGTAAGCATCTGCTGTACAGCAAATGGTCTCGGGGCAGATGTTTTTATCCTTGCGTTCATGTCACTGGCTTGGCTACATTATTTGAACAGATGTACACAATCTGAAAGTGTCGTGTCCCACAGTGAAATGTCTCCAACTGCTTCCTATCAAAGTACATAAATGCTATTTGCACCTGCATTTATGTTAATGACACAAAGGCAGCAGGGGTTCCCAGCAAAGCTAAGAAACACATTTACATGGCTAATTAAAGTTTGACATCTCCCAGCACCAAATGACCGTGCTAACATGGATACAAAAATGTACTAAACTCTAAAATGACTTTAAAAAGTATGATTTTTCTTTTTTTGATTAAAATAAAAATATTCAAGGAGAAAAACTAAGCTTTCAGCCTGTGATACACTTTTCCAATGTATATTTAAAAAAAGACAAAGTACTAAAATTCCTAGATAAGCCAGGAGAGCCTCATATTTTGCACATTAACTGTATAAGATACGCAATTATTTCATGTTAAGAGTAATTTAACAAAAATGTTTTATAAATCTAGCAATGCCAAAAGTATTTCAGTTCTCCAAGGCACACTGGTATTATCTGCTCTAGTTTTGTCCTGCTCTGGCAGGGGGGTTGGACTCGGTGATGTTCAGAGGTGCCTTCTAACCCCTACCATGCTGTGATTTTGTTTCATTATGGAGCACTATAAGAAAACCCAGCGCTTGCTCAACAGTAAATATTAACACGACTGTGAATGACAGAATATGATGCTTCAATCATAATTCTGTAATTCCTAAGGGGGAAAAAAAAAAAAATAAATCTTAGAAGCTACATATTTATCATTATTCAGAAAAGTGCATCTGTTTGAACATGGAGTTACAATTGCTTGTTATATAAATGATAATCACATTTCTTATAAAACATTTTAAACTGAGAGAACCAGAGATACCCTGAAGGAGAATGTATTAAATGACAAGAGCTCCTGCTATTATGTGACAAATGGTAGCAGTGAAGGGTTTATGTTTTCACTCGAGGAACTTGCACTAACCATTATTTCCGTGCTCAGCTGAAAAACAACAAACACTTGCAAAGTATAGAAAGACCAACAAAAATGCTGTACTGGATGTAACTGATGGAGAGGTTCTACTTCTACCTCCAATACCATTTATTTTAAAGTCTTTTCTTTGTAAGAAATATACCAATGTTACATGTTACTGTTGTACATAAATCACGTCTAAGTGCTAATAGGCTCAACGCTTTCAAAGTGCCAAAAGACATTTAAGAAACAAAAGTGATGCTTGATACAAAGACAAAAAAAAGAGTGAATGTAAAATAATACAAAAAGCTATAGCGACACTGGTAGATTTGTGGAATATCATGATTTTACACTGATACAGCTCCTGGTCAAGATCTGGTTATGGTTTCTAATATGAACCATCACTTGTAAAGATCATTCACTCTGGGTGCAAGCTGATAAACACAAAAATCCATCCAAGTCAGTATTTTGTTGTTTGTTGGGTTTTAGTTTTGTTTTTGTTTTAAAAAAAGTCTTCAAAAGTATCTCAAAGCAAATGGTTCATCAGTTTCAAGTTTGCAAAGAGCTTCATTGTCTATATTCTCCACCTGTTATTCAGAAATGGCTTTAACATAAAGGTAACATATTCAATTTGACTACAACAGTGGTCAAATTCCTATTACTTAAAGGAAAAATTAAGGCTCTTAAGCGTTAGAACTGTGGGTGTAGATCCACCACAGGGTGGATAGCTTTAAGCAACAGTAAATACTGTCTCCCTCTGAAAGAACAGTCACAATTAGAACTCATCAACTAAGATCAATTTGCATGACATCCGTCTGGAACAGCTTGCTCAGAATTATTACAGCATCATAAAAATACTCAGTCTTCGCAAAACAGGTAAAGTATAAACTTACATGACAGTAAAAGCTCAAGGTTTCAAGATAAGTAATATATAGTGCTTTTCTTAATTAACATAAGTACTAACGATGGAAACTTAACTGACAACCGGCGATGGTTCTGAAAGGTCCATTAGAGCTTATGTCATATCCATCAAACCTTCACTCGCACTTAGGAAGTATCATTAAAAATGACATTCAAGTTAAAAATCTTATTTAAACATTAGCATTGTGACACAGATCAAAAGGGAAAGAAAATTAAAGTTATGGCTGCACATTTAGAGGTTTGGGAATACACAGTGGCAGTACAAATACTCTTACTAATAACAGAGGGGGAAAATTCAAGATGCTAACCCTACTGAAAACTAAATGAAGAAAAGATGACTTCTGAGGAGACAAAACATAGAAGAAATATAGTTAAAACAAAAAGTTAGTAAGGATAGGAATGCTGGAGAAAAGGCACTTAAAATGTAAAAATCTAAGTGTATATTCAGAAGAGACTTATTTTTTTGTTTGTGCTAGTCTTGTAGCATAGCTTCCAAATAGATTTGATCCCCAGCTATGTGGAGGTCAAATATGATAATGATTTTCAAATATAAAGCACTGGAACAGGTTGCCCAGGGAGGTGGTTGAGGCCCCATCCCTGGAGACATTCAAGGTGGGGCTTGACAGAGCTCTGAGCAACCTGCTCTAGCTGAGGATGTCCCTGCTCTCAGCAGGGGGGTTGGACTAGATGACCTCTGGAGGTCCCTTCCAACCCAGACATTTCTGTTTCTGTAGGAGGATAAAAAAATAAATGTAATAAACCCTGCACACTTAATTCTGCTAAATCAAACAAGAAACAGATTTACATATTTCAACTATAGGTGGCAACAGTAATTAGCCATGCCCTAAAGAAAACAAGCCCAGTCATTCTAATCATTTAAAGTGATAAATGTTGCAGTACAATGGCTTATTTTTAAAATACATATTAGGGGTAGAATAGTAGACACAGGTTATATTGTGAGTTATTAATGATGATATTTCTTCCACAGTTTGAATCACAAAAAAAAAAAGTATAGAAAGTATACTATACCTGCAGAAAAAGGATTCTGCATTATGCCCTTTAACAGTTACGACAACATTCCTGGAAAGAAGAAATACAGATACTTAGAAGTTCTGACAGTTTTTCGTAAACAACAACAAAATTAAAAAAAAAAAAAATAGGACAATGGTAATAGTTTTCTCAGACTGTATTTCAGAATGGATCCCACTATGCCCATGCCTCATGAAAAACAGAGTTTTAATCCAAGTGTTTCTCTGGATCACAGGTATCCTTATAGGCGCTCTCCATATTTCAACACTGAGTACAACTAATTTAGGCTTCTTGTAATTGAAAACCCCCCTACAAACCAGGAAAAAGGACATATCAAGAATTTCAGTGTGATGATGCACTCTTCAGAATCACAGACAACGTAGGGTTAAGCAATCATTCTCCTTCAAATATTTACTGCATGGATTTCACAAAACTGACTGACAAGTAGAATCTTCCATGGATGCTACAGTGAAGATGCAAGCTAATATTACACTGCCACCTCTCCTGAATTTGATGCTGGTACTTACCACAATATCTGATGCATAATGTTTGACATAATCCAGCATTACATCAAGTGGCCAGCAAATAACTTAAAAGTTGGCTATTTCTTACCACTGCAGTCACTGTGCTGCTTAAACTTTGGTCAAGTGTGATTCAACAGTCAAGTAAGGAGAACGTACTACAATAGCTACAATAACAGTACAACATAAAATTGTGTTACTACCCACTAAGATTTTATCACAAAACAATCCAGCTTTTGGAATGGCTGCATAATAGTTTGGTTCAGCTGCCCACCAACATGTTAAAAGTCACATAGGGTATAAAACTCCCATTCTCCTGATGCAGCTGGAGGCTTTGGAAAGATAACAGACAAGTCCATTGACTGACAGATGGAACTCCTAACTACTTGGGGGTTTACTTGGATCTAGGCTTTCATACCAGTGCATATCTATAACATTTCCCATGAGCAGAGCCAGCTGTGCGGATGTGGAGTTTGCTTATTTTCCTGGCCAATTTAACAGCCGGTAGAATCCTAAACATAAAGAACATTCCAGAGATGCACTCAACGGCCCCCTTCTGAGCACATGAAGTACTGATTGGTTTTGGATAAAACCAAGAAGAGTTAGGACAAATTCTGACACAATTACTGAACACAAAAATAGGTCTTGAATATATTTCTTTATTATTGTGCAAATGCCTCTCAAAAAGCAATGCAGGGGTTCCGGGATGGCTCTGTGGACTGCAGTGAAGTATAAAAGAGGCAAAAGCAATTCCATTTCAAGGAAGTTTGATACCAAGGATAACAGAAAGTTGTGGGTGATGTGAGAAGATCTCCCACACAGCAGGCAGGTGAGGCTCTTCAGTAACTGTATCTTCTTCTGTGCTGAGCTGTGTGTAATGAGAAGCTCTTGTATAAGTCAACCAGCACGTCTGGCATAGGTTTGCCGATGCACATCAGCAGGTCCCAGGCTGCCTCAAGGAGCCTCTGTCCGTGGTCCTTAAGCAGTCAGCCTCTGATCTGTCAGACCCAGTATACAAACATATGTTGGCTCGTCACATCATAGTAACATATAGACAACTCCCTCTTAACCTGTCAGGTATGAAACAGACCACTTCGATGTAATTTTAGAATGACAAAACACTTGTAGGAACCGGCATGGATTTTCAGCTTGCCACCCACAGTGTAAGGCATCCTTCTTTCTGCCCATATTGCTCAGTAAGATCTCTACACAGAAACAAAGCCAGAAGTTTTTCTTCCACTTGGTTTTAAAGTACTAGAAATCATATACTGAAGTAGTCAGAGCAATGCATATTCTTGTGTAAAAAAGAAAAAAAAAAAAAGTCAGGAGTGATGTTCACATGAATGTTCTCAAAGTTATAACTGAATTCACATCTTAATTGGTTTTCATGGTCCCTCCCAGTTGGAGTGAGCTACGAGATCATTTGAAAGGGTGCCTCACTTGGGATTACTACCTCCTCCAGAGCTGAGGATACAGATTAGTAATACCTGAATAGCACGTGGAACACAAGCTCCACATCTTCCAAGCACTCACAGGCCCTAATGCCAGGACAGAGAATGGGACCACAGACACCCAAACATTCTGTACAGGCGTTTCTGATTTCAATTCAACCCTAACTGCAGTAAGAAAATGCTCTTGATGTAGAAAATCCAGTGCTTGGCAGACTAGTATATTGAGCAGCTACTGTCAAAAAAAACCCCAAAATGTGTAATTTCTCCAATTCACTTTTCATCTCCTTCTTTCTTTCATCTTCCTTTCTCAGCATTCATGATTTTAATTTATTTTTGTTATACTAAAGAACCCTTCACCACCCTTTCTTTTTGCATCTGTTTAATCGAGTAACCTTCCTTTTCAGAAAAAAAAAATGAATAGCTCACCAGATACTGATTATCTGCATATATTTATGTTTAGAACACGCATCAAACTGCAGTCTTATCAAAAAGTTCTGCCATTCTCAGTCAGTGCATAGAACAGAAGTTGAAGGTTGTAACATCTATATAGCCACCTATACCTGCCCTCAGCAGAACTGGGAGGTTTATTTTTCATTTGACTATAAGTCTGGCTTGCCGTGACTACTTCCTACAGAAAGCATGTTTTCCTCAGTTTGTAACTTTACCATATCCCAATAAATAAAAACATTCAAGTCACAGTACTGCAGAACTCAAAACAGTTCTCTTGTTATCTGCTGCTGACTGGTCAGAGATGGAAAGAAATCTTTTCAAGAATTTCAAGCGAAGTGGAGTTGAAGATGGAGAGAATTAAAAAGTAATATTTATCTTAACACCACAAGAAAAAAAAGCTCTGTCATGCCTACACTACTCCTTGAGTTACCACAGGATAAAAAGATAAATGAATTTTCAACCAGAAGCCGAAACATCAAATAAGCTGGGAAAAACTACACTGTAAATCGGTCTTTAACAATCAAAGGAAGCGGAGCGTATACATGTAATAATTTAAAAGCAATTTTCACAGAAAGATACCCAAAGGTCTTTTATATGAAATTATTGTCCTGATAGACAGACTTAATCTGAATATCAGGCGAACCCAATTAACCCAATTTGATGCCCGTCCATACTAAGACATTTATTTTAGATGTTACACAAAATCCTTCAGGATACTACAGAGAAAACGATAAATAGGCTGTAAAGGTTATGACATTAATTTTACTGTCATTCTCATGCTTTAAGCAGGCATCAAAACTAAAAATCTCCTCCTTTGGGAAGAAAAAAATACCTGAAAGTAATTATAGTATTCATTATCATAACAGTATTAAACTAAACCACTATGACCCTAACTGAATTAATTTTTGGTACCTTTTGTTAAAAGAACAAAGCTTCTCAATGTTGATTACACCTTCTAATGCAGTTCATGCAACGGAAGAAAGCATTAAATCAAATCTTACAATTTCATATTAAGCTTAATTATGAATTTTAATTTAAAACTAGCCATGTAAAGGAGTGTTAGCTAAATATTATGTAATTTCATTTCCGAAGGAAAAGCTAAAAAAAAAAAAGAAAAAAAAAAAGAAAAATTAAATACTTGGTACAGTTTAGAAAAGACATCCTCACAGAGGTCCATGAAATGTCAATTTATATTTCAAAAGC
The DNA here is from genome assembly GCA_033439905.1 of Ceryle rudis. Lineage (NCBI taxonomy): Eukaryota > Metazoa > Chordata > Aves > Coraciiformes > Cerylidae > Ceryle > Ceryle rudis. The sequence continues at coordinate 75,880 of JAAGNO010029481.1, forward strand.
GATTTTATTCACTTCATTTTTCACACCTGTTCTTTCACATACTGTGCCATCCCATAATCAGCAGTTGCCGCGCAACCATTTTCTCCCCAAATTCAGAAACTTTTCAGCAGAAACCAAGATCCCCAAAAATCATGAATGAATCGGATCAGCGTAACTTCCAGGAAAGTTAGCGAAATCTGTTGGCATTCAAAGGCCGAGTTAGGCTTGAAATAAGTGATTAGAATATTGAAGGTATGCAAAAAATACCGAGGAAGGTAAAAATGACAAAGACCGAGTAGTGTAACACACAAAAGCATTTGTTCAAGCGAGTATATTTGCCAAAAGCCTGCAGTGCTTGGCAACTTCATAAACTCAAGCACAAGGCATTAAGCCAATTTGTTTCAAAAATAAAAACCCCTCCAAACTGCAAACCCCAATAACCAAGCAATAGGTGATTTGCATTCCTGATAACATGCAAAAATATTCTGCATTTCACTTATATTCTGTTTTTTACTATCCAAATCTTCCGTTGCTGAAGTCTGGTTTATTCTTATGCAAAATTTTCTGGTTTAAATCGTATTTTCACACTAGGATTTCATCCTGTATCAGTAAATCCGATTCTACATCATCCCCTTATTCTCTATCTGAAGAGATATGCACGTAGTCACGAACAACAGCTTTTTTGTACAAGAAAAATTACACCCTGTTTATGCTTCTATACTTCGGTAATTAATCAGGGAGAAATGTGCGTCCGTGTCAGAATTCTTTTCGGCTGAGCCCATTAGGTGACTTCAGCAGACAGCCAAAAAGAAACAGAAGCCTCAGTGCAACCGGTCACTTTTCCCAGTACAAACCCAGCAGAACCTAAAAGCCAGGCTATTTTTAAATTTTTTGGTCATCCTTTGAGATGGAGCAGCCCGAGCGCATTTCCTGAACTTCAAGCCTCTCATGCCCTGAATGCCACTGTGGCAATTCCGGACCAACATTCTTCCCTTCGCACTCGGTTAGGCGACGTATAGAAAGGTTGGCTGGCATGCCTGCATCACGCCCATCTGTCAGAGTGGAACTGTGCCTACGCGACAGGTTCCGTGCTCCTTTCATTAACACGTTGCTGATAATAAAAGCTTATTTCCAAAACAACAGAGGGCAACTTCAGCCTTTGGCTTAAAATTAAAAGCGATTGCTTTTCTTGCGGAGATAAATCTGTTGAAAACAACTTGGAAAGTTTTTTTAATTGTATGAATAAGCCTGGTAGATACACTGCAAGAAATAAGGATGTTCCACAGGTTTTCTACTACTGCAGACAGCCTACCGTAGAGTCTCAGTAATTGTTATTTTACAGCTGTAACCATCTCCAAGAGAGCAACTTCAAGGACTTGCAAAAAAAAAATTATAAAAGCTAAGTTTCTCAAAAGAACACCTGCTAGAAGAGAAGGCTAAAGAAGGAGCAATATTGAGTCTTCAGATGATGAAATGTTATGTGTATTAAATAAATTGTAGTTGAACAGTTTTTACGACTGGAAACAACTCCAACTATTTTCCATTTGAGAAAACAACTCCATTCTGGAAAACTAAAAAAAGAGCAGCAAGGAACAGCGCAGTTGCTATTAGGCCTAATATTAGACAATTCAGGGAAAGTCAAAAAATAACTTCTTTTTTTTTCCAAATTTCTAATTTAAAGTGACAGATTGTCATTTTATGTTTCCCTTAGTAAATACCTTCCCAGTAGGACTGGCTTTGAATGCCTCAAACTGGAGTTCCACATCTGTATTAAGACATCTCTGCCATTATTCTGTATAAGAAGGTCAGCATTTCTGATTTTAAAGTATAGTTTTGGATCTCGCTGTTGTGAAAGTAACTGTGAAATGATGAATCGGTATCAATTGCTACGTTTTATTCTTGATTCTGAGGGCAGCTGGAAACAATAGCTCTGGAAAATATGAACTATCCATTTCATTTTTATAAGACACTACATGAAATCTATGCTTTCGATGGTTCTTACAATTTAAATCCAAATTAATTTAGCATTTAAAAAAAATAACCAAACAAACCAGAAATATCTAGCACTCCTGTTTGGTAATGCCTAGTGTAAAATTTACTTTAAAATTCAAACTGCACAATTCTTTCTAGTCCTGTCACTCCCACTCCACCCACACTCCCCCCATTATCTTAGTCCTGAACTAAGCAATAATAATTTTTTCAGGCCATCCATAAGGATAGCCTGAAAAAAATCACAGTAACATTGGGTCTACGTCATAGGACAGATTGTTCCAACGGGATCTTACAATACTTCAGAATTAGCTAAAAAGGTACTCAAAAAAACCTTCCTGTGTTTCATGCTATGCTGAAGGACTAAAGAGAAATTGACTAAGTGGCAGAAAACAAGGATATTTTATAGTAAACTGCCATATATACTTTTTATTTGCTTGCTCTTACACTACGGATAAACAGGTTATTTCAAACACTAGAAAGAGGTTAATGTACAGCAAAGGTACCAACCAAAAGAATTAAAGATAGCTAAAGGAAAGACCAAAAAAAACCCCAAACTTTACCTGTATATTACTTGCTTTTTTTCCAACTTCCTCAGCTTTGATATTTGAGGAATAAGCTATTACTGGTAGCGTAACAATTTCCTGGTGAAAATGAAGTTTTAGGATTCTGTTGAATTATCAGTTTTGACTACAGAAATAACCAACCAGGACTGTAATGCTGAAAGGAGAGGAAGTCTTCTGTTTTCTTAATTCGGTAGTCCTCACATATTTTAGAGAAATGTAATACCTCAGAACTTACTCATAGTCATAATGTATTGAAATCTCTCAGATAACACAGCCCTAAAAATTCCATTAATTATTTAGGGATTAAAACAAGAGTACCTAAGACCAAGCAAAGCATACTAGATTCTAAGACAGCATTTCTCTCAACCAAAAAAAAGCTCTTAACAATTGTACACTGAAATATTTAGCTTCTTATGCTGAAGGAAAAGGACTATTTTCTTCAGCTGAATTAACCTCCAAACTCTACAGAAGAATTTACTTGAGAACACCAAAGTGTTGCGAGGCAGAGCTGGCTGTTGCAGATTGGCCCGTTCTGAAAAATATCCCAGAAAACTCATCAGATGGTGTGCAAACAACTGTTTTGACCGAGTTTGTGCTACACTGATTCTAATCTCAAGCTTTGGCTCTAACATTGCTAACGTAGACTGTGTTACAGGCCTGAGGACCGTTCTTTTGGATAGCTGAGTTCCCAGTATGCTTTAAGAACACATATGCTTTTAAAACCAGAGATGTAAATAGTTGTTTTTTCATAACGATGTTGAACAATAAAAGCATTGCCCAGCTATGAATTACATCCTATGTTTCCCAAACATGATCCTACTCACCAGAAAGGGATACGTACCTAACAGATCACACTGTTTTTATAAAAAAATAAAGGCTGCCATAAGCAACATAAAGGATAATAATAAACTGTTCTACACTGGAACAATTATCCAATCTTAAATTTACAATTTAGAACATAATCTCACTTTAACACCCTCATAAAACTCAGCTGCAAGTTTAGTGCAACAATTAAAAAGTCATATTTTACATAAGGTCTGTGGTACCAAGTACCTTAAGTGTAAAGGAATACTGCATACATTTCGGACTTGTAGATAAAAGGAATTCCATACACAAAAACAACGCAGTCAAAATTATCTTGCAAAATTAAGGGCAGTTAAAACTTCCCCAGCTGAAGTGAACTACAGCTGTAGAATCCTGTGAAAACTTCAGCAAGAGAAGCACATGCAGAGGATGCAGCATCATCCCCCCCTCCCTCCACTGTGCACAAACTATTTGATACAGACCCCAGCAGGGAAGTTCAGCTGTTTGCCTACATTCTTTGCTCAAACAGTCATAACCCTCTACTTTTCTGGGAAAGGACTATTGCTGCTTCAGTGGGTTCTCCTGCATGGAATGCCCCAGTTCTCTGCCTGGGAGATCCCAGATGTCAGACTCTAAGGAGAAAGCAACTGCTGGGCCAAAGTGACTGATATATCATTTATTTTAAGAACAATCAGAAGATAACAGGGTATATTTTCCAGTCAATCTGGTATAAGCACATTTATTAATACCAATTGTAAAAATTTAAACAGACAAAAATATTTCACAAGCTTATCTGGATTTGGTGACACAGCTTGATTGATTAGCAGCCAGAAGCAACACAGAGTATAGGCTGTGGTTCAAACTGGTACACCATTCATCATGCCATATAGAGGACAACATTTGAAAGATGAAGTTTATATCCATTTCCTGTAATTTACTTAAATACCTTTTTTGCAGGACTTATTACTGTCTGTCAGCACAATGGTACTGATGAAACATACCTTCTTAGAACAAAAACCTTCAGGTGCACATACAAAAAAGAATCCAAAGTCTAACCGGTCCCAGTTTCCTGCCTTATTTCCTCACTTGTCTTGTGTTGTTTTCATTGTGCAAACAGTCCTTGCCAATAGAATTTCCATTTTTGTATCCACCACCCTCTTTGTTGTTTGAAAAATGTTAAAGGCGCAGAGCTTCAAAGACTATGGGACATACTTAATGAAGTGTCCTCAAAACATGTTCATGGAGGAAAAAATGTGAAATAAACATGTCAAAATTATTCCTGGCCACTGTCCAGCAACCAGCTGTGGAACCCTGGGAACATTCTTCTTTCTCTGTGTGCCTCCAGCTTTCCCTTCTGTTCCTAACAATATTTGTATTCCTAAATCATTCAGTTAAATCTCAACCTAAGCAAGATCAAACTGAATTAGGTACTTCAAGAGAAAAACAATTAAGCATGACAGCTTTTAAAGGAACTAGGTTACTGTGGTTTGACACACGGTACCTTTTCACTAACTTCTCATAAAAACCGGCTGTGGGACACCTATTGTGCTCGAGTCATGGCAAGTCTTCAAATTCTAACACTGAAGTTCTGCTCACTTATGGTAACTAAATAACCAAACATCTATTTTTTTGATTAGTGGCACTAATTCCTGCATTATGGGCAAATTCAAACTTTGGGAGTTAGATTCAGTGTCTCTAAATTTCAGTAGAATTTTAACTATTTGAGACACTGCTCAAGCACGCACAGAGAGAGTTAACAAGGGTAAAGCTCACGGTGAATTACAACTAGCAATGGATGGGAAAGGTGACAAGACTTCTGCTCTTACACTGGCAACGAAAGAAAGGCTAAGGAAAATGTGAGCCCAATGCTTAAAGGGAGAAAGGAACCAGGTGACAGAAAGCACGGAAAAAGCAGAGGTACTAACATAACCTCACCAACAGTAGTTGAAGATATGGTTCAGTAAGAGAATGTAACTGCATCTGTACAAATCGATAGCATCAGAAGGATATATCCAAGAGAGCTGAGGGAGCTGGTGTCACTGCAAGGATGCACTCTATCATCTTTAGAAGTCATGGCATCCATCCTGAAGACTGGAAAAAGGCACACAGCACATCCATCTTCAATACAGGTGAGAAGGAGGAGCTGAGGAACTACAGGCCAGCCAGCCTAATCTCAGTCCACAGAAAGGTTATGGAGCAAAGCCTCCCTGAAGCCACTGTCAACCTTGAGAGGGACAGGAAGGAGCCTGGGAACAGCCAGCACGGATTTACCATGGGCAAATCATACCCCACTAACCTAGCTATGCTCTGCAATGAAATGACCAGTCCAGTGGATAAAGTGAGAGCAGTGGGTGTTGTTCATTGTGATTTTATGAAGGTCATTGACATGATCTCCACTGTATCCACAGCCAAATTGGTGAGATATGTACTGGAAGGTGGATGATAAGGTGCATGGAAAATTGGCTGGACTGTCAAGCAAAAGGGTGGTTGTGATCAGTGGTATGAAGTTCAGTGGCAACCAGTTACCAGTGGTATTCCTCTGGGATCAATTCCAGGGCCAACACTGTTTAACATCTTTATGAATGACCTGGACAATGCAATAGAGTGCACTCCTAACGTGTGCAGCTGATAGGAAATTGGGAGCTGGAGGGCAGGGCCATTTGACTATGGTCTAATGGATAGAGAGATGTTAGGATGAAGGTTGGACTTGATGATCCTAGAGGTCCTTTCCAACCCTAATGATTCTATGACTCAGAGGAACCTAGACAGGCAGGTGGAAAGAGCCATCAAAACATCTGTGAAACCCAACAATGCTGAATGCAAATGCAAGCACCTTCCTATGGAGTAACCCCACCCAGCAGTACAAAGTAGGGTCTGACTTACCCATTCTGACCAGCATTAATTATGCAATAATTCTTTATATCTTCACTGACAGCATCTGACTTTTCAAGGTGCTCATATTATACTTTCTAAATTTGGGCACATTAGTTCCCCTACCCCTCCAGCCTTCTAAAATTTCGCCAGTGTTCCACGATTTGTTAAAACTCAAAATAAATAATTCATACAGCTTCTAAGATCTTTTTTTTTTTTTTTTTAAGTATCTGTAGGTGTCAGCACCGCAGATTTAAAAACATTTAATGTTAATAGTTGCTGGTAGAGTGATAATACGTTCTTTCCATCACTAATGATGGAGGAGGTGAGATGTAAAAGCATAATCCAGCCTATTTCTGAATATGGAACATAATATTTATTGAATATTTATGCCTTTTTCTGCACAGCAGAAATTTATCATCCTTGCCTGTTCTTGGTCTTCTATCATTTCTAAGCTTTTGTATCCTTCAAGAACACCCTTTATATTTAAGAAATTCTATTCCTCATTACTGCCCACAGATTTTTATTATCATCTTTACCTCCTCAACTGTCTCCAAGCCACGTAGTGCTTGCCATCATCAGCTCCCCATTCCTTAAACCGCACTGCTAACTTCACTCCTCTTCTTACCTTGTTTTAACCAAACAAATCATGTTTCCCAAGAGAATTGCTCTGGGACTATCTCAATGAGCAAGCAATTGTCAAGTTAGTCAGATTCTCATGCTCAAGTATTCCTTGTTTTCAAAGTTTGATTCAAGGAGGAGATAGGTGCATGCAGAACGTGTTCTTGGCTCCTAACATGCAAATTTAGGTCACAGTTGCCAACACATCTGCACTATTTATTCTACATGCATCATAAAGAAAACCTGTACAGAATTAACCACAAAAATGTGCTTTTTATTTGTTAGAAAGCTTATTTATATACACACATGTATGGGTAAGAGTTTTAGAAGCTTCAGAAACTGATTACTGGCCACTTGATTTATCAGCCCAAGCTCCCCATATAGGCAACAGTCTGACTGACCCTGATTTTCCTTTACTGAATACAGAATGGGTTTTAAGGAACCACCCATGTTTCTAGGATCTGAATTACTCTTAGAAAAAGCCTCCAAAGTATTTTGACAGATAGAACACTAGCACAGCATCACTCTACTCATCTTCTGAGTTATGAGAACTATTACACATAGTCAACAAAATGATGAATATACAAGATCACAGAAAAGTCTGTAAGGTTTTGTTGTGACATTTCAGTTTTCACAGAGGTCCTCCAGGAAATGCTCACTCAAAACATTTTAGCATACCTTTGGGTCCACTATCATTATTATTACAAAGCTGTGATTTGTTTTCTTTTATTTATTTTTTTTTTAATTTACTATTTTGCTTTATATCAAAGAACTAGGACTAAATAGCAGAACTATACAAGCCTGGATAATGAATATGATAAGCCATAAAATTTAGATGATAGCTTTAATATGCAAAGGACATTAGCAAATGCATTTCTGTAAAAACAAAAATTAGTGCTTCCCTTGCAGCAAAGCAGGGAACACAACCTCTATCACATTCACTTTCTTTCTGTAAAGGCCATTTGCCTTTTACTAATAGTGAAATAAGATCTGTGTTGTAAACTTTGTCTTTTTTACATGTGCACTGGGTGCACGCCAGCAACCTGGATCTTCTTCTCCATCAATCTCCATTTATTCAATCAGCCCAACTACTTTTTTTTTTTTTTTTTTTTTTTGAGAGCACTGGAAAGGAGAAGGGGAGAGAAAAAAAATAAATGTTGGTAAGTGCCAAAGACATTTCCCACTTTTCTTCTACAGCTACTTCTGATCTGTGTGAATTCACTTACTGCATGCAGGCCTCCTGATCCATAGCATGTAAATGTCAATGATCATGCTACAAGTTTGAACTGAATTAACCTTAAAAAAGAAACATGCAATGGCAATGACAAAGAGCTGCATTCAAACCCACAGTCCTTTGATTAATCTAAAAAAAAAAAAAATAAAAATCTTCCATTGATGACAGTTATCTTTAAAGATAAATAGATAACTCATTTTTCAGTATGTCAGGCTACAAACATTTAATTTGTAAGTACTTGCAAAAACTGTCCACTGCAATAGCTATAAAACCTACTGTATTTAAAGATGATGAAAACCCACAGACTGGAAATCAAATTCATTTTATACAGATGGAAGAATGAGCTTTAAGTTTCTGAAATGCAAAGTTTTGGATAGGATTTTTAGAAGATGTCTCCAGTAAGTAACAAGTTTAGACTATATATACATTTAGCAGATCACAGAGACAGCATAAAACTACTTTGGGCATCAGACCAGATGGCAAGAATAGAACTCTTTCTACACAGGAGAAACACACGTACAATAAAGATGCAGTGGATTCCTGTTTCTTAACACCTTTCAAATTGTAAATTACCTTTTAAAGTTCTCTATTTTCATGACTGTTCATCTAAAACCATAAAATTAAAAAGCCTTAAAAATATAGACAGGACTTCAAAAAAATTCTGGGAGGTACTTCATCTGAAGTGTTAAAAAAGTCACGATGCTTCATTTTCTCTTGGCACAGAAAAAATGCCAGCATGCCCATCAAGATTCTTAATCCACTCTTCTTCATTTGCTAAATAGTGGTCTCTAAATGTGGTAAACTGGGTAATAAAACTTAATATTAGCTAAGCCCATCGGGCATCTATTGTTCCTATATTTATCTAAAGGGCACTGAAAATGTTTTACCTACTCAGGAAGAGCAATTTCCATCACTGAGCTTGCATGCTTTCTGTAAACAGTCAGAAGTAACAGATACCTGGGATCCTGCTTGTTACACTACTGAAAGCATCGATAAACTGCAGAAAGCAGTGCTGTTCACAGGATTTTTTTCCCCTTCAAAAAACACTTCCTGCTTTATTGAGTAAAAATCCACTGAGTAAGTATAAGCCGAATACAGCCTTAGTGAACTTTGAAAAGAGATCCTTTCGGTATGTATCATCCAGAAACAAAAAATAAAATGGAACTGTTAAATATGAGGTGTAAGTGGGAAAATTATCACTCTAGTACCCCAATCGTTTTGTTTCCCCATTCCAGAACAAAACAAAGCCACCTAAAATTCATTAACAAATCTGAACACATGCACTGGTTTCAATTATTTCAGATAAAAAACAAATTCTTTTTTTCTCAATGAGTATAATTCAGAAACCGGAAGAGTTTGTGCAGATTACCAAGTTCAAGACAAGAGTCCACCAAGTAACTTACTAGTGGTAGAGATTCTCATCTAACCTACAATTCCTATTTTCAGTGCCAAGTCTTTAATGCACAGTTGCTTTTGTCAGCTGAGCATTATTTAATTCAGAGTTATGGAAATCATGCCCGTTCAGTCTTTAAATGAAAGATGGCAGTTTTACCCGGGATACCTGTTGGGTTTTTTTCTGCTTACACGCAGCGCTCAAATCAAGAAATTCTGAGTGGGCAGTGTAACAGAAGAGAGATTTTTTTTGTCTCAAGTAGCAAGTACACAGCCTGACAAACTGTTCTATTCCTCTTTCTCATACACACTTTATACAAACTAAGAAATTTGTTTCTGTTAACATTTCAAGAACATTTTCAAGCTTTTATGCCAAACATTTTCATTTTCAGGCAACAACAGGCAGGAGAGTATTTAATTCTTCTAACATTTGGATCATAATAATCTCATTTCCTACCAAGAATAGGAAACTGAAGCTGCATTGCCTTATTTTTCAACATTCTATCCTAATATATGTAGCCAGTATTTTATAATAAGGCTTAAGTGCTTTCAGAGGAAAAATATGGTGATGATTTAACACGGTTTTCCAAAGTGAACACGGGGAAGCTTAAGAAAGAACTGGTCAGGAATGTGAAAGTCAATGGCAACCTTAGCTGTAGGAGATGGCGAATCTTAAGATCCTGAGAAAAGCAATCAAGACTCAGTAAAATTGCAGTCCTGGACTTGAGGAAACATTCTGTTTGTTCAGAAAGCTAGTTGTTGTGACCCCTTTGAAAGGGCTGCCCTGAAACACGAGAGCCTTGGTTGATATTTGAGGTCAACCTCTTCAAAGTGTAAGCATGGTCCAGCATCTTGACATGCAGCAGGTGTGGAAGAAGCCCACCCAGATGAACAGAGTACTCCTAACTGAGCTCCAGGACAGAAGCAGCATACATTAGGTAAAAGAGGAAGAAGCTAACAGGAAGAATAGAGAAACACTGCCACAGGGCACGTACACAGAATTAACAAACAAAAGATCATTTGGAATTGCAACTAGTAAGGGATGTGTAAGGCCAAGAAAGGTTTGCATAAATATTCAAGAGCAAGCTGAGGGAACTGAATACTCCTGTCTATTTTGGACTTACAGGGCTGTGCTCATGTTTGGGTTCCCCACAGACATACCTAAGATCAGTTGTAGGAAGAGCAGGAAGTTGTAGGAAGGTGGGAATCTTACTGTTGTCTTCACCTATCTAAAACTGGAGGGTGTATGAAGATGAGGGCAGACTGTCCTTCAAGCTGCACAAGAGGACAGGAGACTACAGACAAGTTGCCATGTGGGAAATGGAGATATTAGAGTAAACGCTCACAGTGAAAGCAGTCACACACTGGAAAAGGCTGTCCAGAGGCTCTTCAGTATCCATCCATGATGATGATCAAGACTCACCTGAACGAGACCTTGGACAGCCTCGCCTAACTATGAAGGTAGTGTTGTTCTGAGCCGGGCATTTGAGCAGATGACCTTCAGTGGTTCTTTGCAAAATAACTTCTTCTATGATTCCCTAATGTGTACTCACAAGAGTAGATTACTTTTGGCACATCCTCAAAAACTTACTAGTTTTGCTTTCCACCATTTGTGTCTCTTAAATAATGAACACTTCGAAATAAATGATTATTCAAATTAACTTTGATACTTCTGATTTCTAAAACCTTTTACTCTGCTACCACAGTATCCTCACATCATCTCTCTCCTCCTCACCAGGATCTCTGCTCTGTGTTTCACCTCTCTTTTTCCCTAAAGCATCAGTACAGAACTCTAGGAATGAAAGTATGTAAATAAATTAAAGGATAAATAATAGCAAAAGTACGTGTATCAAGTCAGCGAGCGTTACTAAATACACAGGAAGCAGACAAATGGAATTAAAATGCAGTACATACGCAGTCAGTGTACAAAGAACTGCCATATGTAAGATATCATGCATGCTTAATACTCATGCCTATTGAATGAAGACTAAAGCCAATTCCTATAAAAACATCAGTGTTAATATATTTACAAATAAATATATATGTATATAATGTGTGTGCAAGTACAAAGAACCAAAAAGGAAAGGTAGACCACAAAAAAGCTGATGTGCAACACAAATCTGTCTTGAAGTCAATGTTGTGGAACTCTCCTGTAAATAGCTCATCAAATCCAGTACCTAGAAAAAAAGATCCTGAAAGACAGCTGGAGAAAGGACTTGTGTTCCGAGATTCTCCCATCAGTGGATACACGGCATCTTCTGAACCAGGAGAAAGAAATCCAAGAATAACTCAAAGAGAGTTTTGCACACCAGCAGTAAATAACATCATTCTATCAGAATTCCAATCATCTTTTCAGCAGTACTTTGCTCCTATAGCTGAAATCACTCAAGAAAGCCAGGGACAGAAAAATGGCCCTTAAAGATCTAGTTAAGGGCACTGTGTGACTAAACGTCAGTCTGTGAATGTTGGAAGTGAGAAACCACTGCAGTTAAAAACAAAGAGTCTGCAGTTCTATGAAATGTGCTATTACATTTGATGTGTCTAAGATTTGTTTACATGTTACTTTTTATAGACGGTTTCAAACTGAGGCACTTAATCGTTCTTTAGATAAGTGAAATGAATTAATTCCTATCAAATCCTAGACATATTTATGTATTTTGTCATAACAGTAATTTACATGTCTTCACGAAAGAGAATGTGTAGAACTCTGAATATAAAAATACAGTTACCTACATTGTCTGAAAGCTCAAAAGCTCACCTAATTCCAATTATTCCTTAATTCTATAGCAGCTTGTTAAAACCAAACAGCTTCTTTCTCTACACTAAATACACTTCGGATAAGGTCCAGCTCTTCCCTGCATCACAACCACAAGCATCACCTTGCCTCCAGTACATTGGAGATATCTAAAGCCAAAAGAATTTCAAGCTAAACCCCTAAGTGAAATCAACACACACATGTACACGAGATCAACAGCACCAGCTCACATCCTGCAATATGCCTTCTACAAAAAAAAGCAGGAGGTAATTTGCATAGGACTCAAACTACATATTTTTCATAGAAGAAAATTCAATATCATTCAACGTATTTTCCAATTGCAAAGGTGAAATTTATAATGGGGAGCCAGGTCAATTACATTCTAAGCACTTTACAAAGTAGATTCTGAACAAGTTAGCTTTAATTACAGTATTACGTGTAATTCCTCACTGTCTTCATCTGAGCAGGAGCAAAATTAAACAGGAAAAGAAAAAGGAAAGATGATCTATACATCCTATTAAACGGAAAGCAGGCTTTAATACAGCTGTACTCGCTTTCTAACGAACTCTAAAGTCCTCGGTGTTTTCAGAATGCAAAAGTCAAAAATAAGCTGTTTTGAAAAGAAAAAAACAAAACTTGAAGGAAAGCTGTAGCTGGCTGCACTTCATGGCACAGGAAACCTAGAACGCTTGCAACGTATTTAACGTCTATGTAAGTGGATGTATTTCTGTGAGCCCTCTTCGTAGTAAGTTTCATTACAAAATCTGAGATGCCTGGAGATCACATGCAGGCCACGATAACATGAAAGGAACAGTTTAATTTTCAAAAGATCACCAGTATCCTCTTCTGTTTGTTCAGTTATACTCATTTGGTGCTTCACTGGGTTTTTTTGCCACAACCACGGTATAAATACTTTATGTCAGGACTGTGTTTCTGTGCGTTAATAGCCCAGAAAGAATCTCTGGGTTCAACAACAAAAATAGGCATAGCTGACAGCCATCTTCCCAAGTATATAACACAGTATGCCCAGAAGAACTGGGCAGCATACTGACTGCATTCCATTTATAACTAGGCCATCAAATTTAAGAAGACTTTCTGATAAAAATTAAAAAGACAGTGTCATTAAAATAGATTCTTCCTATCCTTCACCAGCAGAGCAGCACAACTACCAACGCGCACACCAACTGCTCTAACTTCTATTTATATAGTAAAGCACAGGCACTGGTATGCATGAGAATTAAACTAAGAAAAGGGCTCTTACTGCTACAATTTATTACCTACCTAACATTTTCTTCCAAGTATAATCCCACCGAGCTCAAACACAGTTATGGATTCAATGACTCACGAGTCAGTCGGTTACTGGGAAGATGTCTGAGGATCTGCATTGCAAGCACCATACCACAGCTAAACAAAATAAAATTATTTGCAGCCTGACAATTTCACAAAGCAGGACATTAAATGCACAAGGTAATTAAAACTAGAATTACGAGAAAACAATTATCTGTAACAGGATAATGAGCTAATGATCACTCTTGAATGAAGTATCAAAATTTGGGCCACTTTTTGACCCAAGGGTGCACAGAACCTCCAGTTACTTTCTCTGACACTATCAGTAACAAAAAAAAGCCAGCCACCAATGTCAATACATCTGCATAATACCACTCCTTATACCCTACAAAACACCCTGCCATCACCAGCTCGCACCTTTCTTGGCACTGTGAGAAAATGGCATAAAGGTCACGGAGAGCAAACTTCACTCACATTCTTAGAGGTGGCTCCTCCAGATTAAAGGACAGGCTGAGGCCAATGAGGATCAACAAGGCCAAGTGCATAGTCCTACACTTTGGCCACAGTAACTCCCTGCAGCGCTACAGACAGGGGGATGAGTGGCTTGAGAGTGGTTTGGCAGAGAGGGACCTGTGCCTGCTGGTTGACAACCGGCTGAACGTTTGTCAGCAGTATGCCCAGGTGGCATCTCAGTTTGTATCAGGAACAGTGTGGCCAGCAGGTCTAGGGATGTAATTCTGCCCCTGGATCTGGCACTGGGGAGGCCTCACCTCAAGTACTGGGTGCAGTTCTGGGCCCCTCACTTCAAGGATATTGAGGTGCTGGAGCAGGTCCAGAGGAGAGCGACGAGGGGAAGGGACTGGAGGGAAAGTCTTATGAGGAGAGGCTGAGGGAGCTGGGGCTGTTCAGCCTGGAGGAGATTCAGGGGGGACCTCATCACTCTT
>JAAGNO010029482.1:5560-16825 GCA_033439905.1 Ceryle rudis
CATCCCTCTTTTTTTTTCCTCTATAGATCTGAAAGGTATAAGGGGTGCACTTTTAATTCTGGTACCATTTTTTTTTTCCCAAACCAGAATCTTTTTTCTCCTCTTTTTGATAAAAAAATCAAGAATTCCCCAAAATAAAATTGCTCAGAAGGGCAATATTCTGTTGACTTCGTTTTCTAAAGTTTTAAACAAAACATATTCCATGGATGAAAAATGAGGTACGCACACCCCATCTTTTCTTAAATGTCAGCTTCCTAACTGAGCTTGAAATCAAAACTCATTTTTGAATGAATTCTTTTGCTATCTATGCTGTGTCTTAAATGAATATAGATCAGTATCTCTAATAAATTAGCATTCAGGTTTCAATTCCAGACCAATTGGAAAGGGCAATTACAGCTTTCCTAGGAGAACAAGAGAGAATGTCTACTATATTACAGGGGAACTTTTCAGTGAGATATCCTGAAGGCACAACAAATATTTCAGACTCTAAGGAACCATGGTATTAACTGCTCTAAGAGTCATTTTTAACAATTAAGATTTTAGCTCAGTAAAAAATGTTAAGCAAATGCAGAAGAATGAGTCAAACAATGAAGAGGGAGCGCTGGGAGAACACTTCAAAATGAGAGTACCTCGAGGGAGGAGGACAGATAGGAGCATGATGGATTGTTCACCAGCAATAATATATCATATGTACATGTTGCATATGTGAGAAAAGGCTAATGGTTATACTTGTTTCAAAACTCAAAGGTCAAAGGAAATCTTGCCCAGACTGTATTGTATTGTTTATTTATTTTTATGCCTAGTTTAGAAATTACATTATATTTCTTTTCTTCCAGGTCTAGAAACTAGCCATATGCTGAAAACAATGAGATAACTTGTTGCTTCCAGAAATGGTTAGGTTCAGAGCATTGAGCCTGGGTTGTTCTTTTCTGGGATAACTGAAGTGCTGCAAATTAGAAAAAAAAAAAGCTTGATACTTCTGCTAATACAAGATCACAGCTCTTTAAGTTTTACTTGTTTATATACAAATATTTACCGTCTATGAAACAGTAAGATGATTAGATTTAAAACAAAGTAACACAGGAGTTGTAGGAACTACCTGTTATTATCCACTGTATTAAATTTATTGGTTTGTGAACGGGCAAAGAAGTATCCAAAGATAGTTGTTATTCATGACTATTCAATAAAACATAAATAAATCACAGAATAAAAATATGAACATTTCGTTGCAACTTGTCTGTAATAGGTGGTTGGTCACCAGAAACACAAGTCCTTGTTTGACTTCTCCAGATGACAGAAACATTTCTGTAGTAGTGCAAGTAATAAAGATACAAAGTTCTGTCTCAAAGAGTATTTCTAAAATTAATGGTTATTTGGTGTCAATAGCATTAAGCCCATTAATTCCATGTCTTTCATAAGATAATAATACTAGTAATAATAATGATATGCTTATCAGGTTTTACCAAAAAGATCTATAGTCCAGTACAAAGCAACAGGAAAAGTTAAATCTGGTCTTCAGGCCTCTGTTGCTGAAGGACAGCATTATTTACAAGCTACGGTGTGAATGAAGGTAGGGGGAAATTGTTCACAAGAACAATGCTCTGGGCCTGTTTTGACCTTTTTTTCTGACACACTAGCAGTTCTATGGACTCACCACTCCATGTGGCTGTCATAGAGAGGAAACAATGCCACAGCAATGCTTGCATGTTTACTGCATGTCCCTGTTTATTGCTTTTGCCCACAGGATGGCAACTGGTGGACACCCAAAGTCTATATGACATTGCTCCTGAAACCAGGAATGGTACTGGGAAGATATGCTTTTCCTGCTTTCAAGGGTTGAGGACTGTTAGTGAAAGAGCTCTGCAGAGCTATGCAACACTGAAATTGTGTAGCAGACTATACATAACGCATTGAGAATATGTTTATATGGTCAAAAAATCCATCCTCAAAATATGTAGTTCTACAGCAAATATTTAAGTAGGGTGTTTATTTTGTGTACAGTGTATGTTTCTCTTTTTGTTATGTCACTCACTGAAATTCATCCTGAGATAGAAATGTAATTTTTGTCCAGAATGACTTTGTATAAATATCTCTGAATACAGAATGAAGGTGCGATTTGATTTGGGTTTGGTTTGGGTTTGGTTTTGTTTTATGGGTGGGGGAACTAATCTAAAATAGTAGCTTTACAGTTGAGAATCTTATATTCACAGCCTCAGGAGATAAAGGTTGTTGTCTTACATGAGGCCAGCAGCTGCTGATCCACCAGACAGTGGTACACTGAGGTTCCTGCAAGGAGTACTACAGGAAGTGAGACATTTGCTGTCCTGGGGTTGGGGATGTACCACTGTGTTGTGCATTTGGATGCATGGAGCAAATAGCTGACAGGACATCAGGGAAGGAAGGGTCATTCTTAGGCTAAGGGCAGTGCCTTCTCCTTCACCCCCTGGAATATGAAACAATAATGTGGAAGTGTGTTCTGTACATGTCAACTTCTATTTGATTAAATTGCTGTTTTTCTTTAAATTATCTGCCATGTCATATTGGTAATAACTAAATAACAGCATATACATCGTTTTATGGAAATAAATGCACTGCCTCAACCAATCCCTAGGATGGAAGAGGGTCAGCCGTTCCCTGAACTCTTTTTGAATGGCTGGTCTATAAGGTAGCAATACCCTGTTGCATGCTACATTATTTATTAGAGCATCAGACAGATTTCAGTTTATTCGTGAAATAATGGCCACAATATCCTGGTAGAATTTTCTCAAGTTGTTATGTACATAGATACACGTATAAATCAAAGTGCAGCTGAGGTGGAAAAGTGGTCCCACAGATCATTTCTGCTACACAGGCACGAGCCCTGCCTAAGCAGATGAATTAGTAATTAAAGTGGTTTTCTTCTATTAGTAACTACCCAGCTGTTGTTGAAGAAGTTTGAGCAATTCCTCAAAATCAGGCTGACACAGCCTGTGTACTTTAGGATGCGATTTTATGCCAGAATATCTATATGAAAATATGATTTTACAACACAAGTGGATATACAGATGAGCAAGATCACCCAGCACAGACTTCTCAACTCCGTTCTTTTTTCTTTTCTTTCTTTCTTTTTTTTTTTTTTTCCACATAGCAAGGCATCAGAGTTATATTTTTCCTTATAAACACATCCCTTCTTCAACTATAATTGCAGCCATTAAATTAGATTGCCTCCTGTTAATCTTCCACTGCTTCAATCCTATTATACAGAGAAATAATGTAAACTGTCAGAATTAGAGGATGCAAGTGCTAATCTTGAAACTAGAGAAAAATATTGTTTTAATAAAAAGGTTTTCCATCATAGTGAACCTTAAAGCAATACATTGATGACATTTTCTTAAACCACCAGAAATATGCATAAAAAATGGGAAATCTTTTCATTAACAGGAGGAAATAAACATCATATTAAAGTTGATGGCATTCTCACATGCATCATTTGTATAGCTCAACAGACAGCTTAGAATTAAAGACAGCCTCAGGCAAGGAGTCAGAGAAGCAAATAGGAGCACTTGAAGTCTTAATTTATATCTCAATATAAAGTTTATAAAGCTAGATAAAAACACAGCTAGTGGAAACATTAAGTCCCAGCAGTCTAGCCAGTCTGATTAATATCTCTTTGAAGAGAACTTATGTTAAGATGGTTCAGAGAAGACACAGCTGCGTTTAAAAGGCAAAGTCTGGCACAGCTGCCAGGATTAGCACATAACAGAGGTGGAATAATTCTTCTAGAACTACCTTATGTTAAAATATGATATTAATCTTGCAGTGATTTTAAAGTTCTCATGATCTCACTGAACATATTACCTGTTGCAGCACTGGAACATTCTACACATTGTCCTGTAATTTTTTGAACACTTTATCAAAGATTAATTAGAGATGCAGCATGTTCAGGAAAATATGACACTTTTAAATGTTAAAATAAGTTATAAACTGTTCCTAGTTTTGTATTGTATAGATAAAACCAGTGAACCCTAAACTGAATAACTGATCTTCAGTACCACTTCTGTCCATCACCAGTTGTTTTATGATATTTGAGACAGTAAGGAAAAAAATACTTATTACCAGAATGAGCAGAATTATGTTAGCTTTGCTGTGAAGATTAAAATAAGCATATTTAAGGGATCTCCTAATTGTTTATTATCTAATTTCTAAGATGGTTTGGGAAAATTGTTATTGGTGGATCTTAAGAATTGTTTGTTCATTCAGTAAAAAAGTCCCCCAAAATATCAATAATAAAATCAATAACCCAACAGAGTATTTCCATAAATCTCCAACTCCTATAATTTCAATCCAAGGTTTCTCTATCAGTTTTCACAGGATGCTTTTTTTTTCTCCTGTAAGTTTTAAAAGTATTCTCAGAATTCATTCAGGCTCACTTTTGTAATTATTATTATTAGAATAAGTACCATCCCTGCAACAGCAAAGTTCTCTTGAATTTTTTCAGGCCTGTTAAGGCCATTTCAACATCTGCAATCCTTCATTCTTTAATGTAGCAACCTGTCAGTCCTCCAGCTGTGGCCTGCAGGGATTAGTTGATGTTGTCTGTCAGGGAAATTATTTCTGATGCCAAAGGGGTTGAAAGATGTTTAAATGTACACTGTATGTTTCCATGACCTTACTTTTCTGCATATCTAATTGCAGGATTTGCCCTCAGCACGTTGTGCTGCTAAAAGCAGAGGTCAAAATTAACTCAGTGTTGTGAATTTAGAAGATCTGTACAGCACCCTCTACTCAGATATAGCCATGTTTCAAAGGAGGGTATACCTGGGTCTTGGATAGGGACAGCTGGGAGACCAGGTCTCCAGCTCTGATGTTGCTGGCTAACCTTGGCAGGTTGAGGGTGCAACTCCCACACTGTCCCTTTGTGGGTGAGTTAGGTGGGGACTACTCTAGGTTGAGATTGAGAGGGAAGCTCAGACGTATGCCTCTGATCTTCAGTTTTATGCTTTGATCATAGACAACTCTGGCCAGTATATGGAATGACAGTATATGGAAAGCATAGCCACTGTGTTGCGAGTGGGGCCAGGACTGACTTTAACAGCTAAGGATGAAATATAGCATCTCCATGGAGTGATCTTGATTGCAGAATATATTATATCCAGCACAATGGCACACCCTCAAAGGTATGAGAACAGAAAACAGGAAAATGGGAAGGAAAACAGGGAGGAATTGTCAGGTGACAAGAAAAAGAGGCAAGAGACACAGAAAAGCAAGGCAGATATGGAAGTACATGTGAGGCAGAAAAGATAGAAAAAAAATGGAAAAGAAAGCTTCACAGAGGTGCTGAAAGAAACTAAAGTGAGAAAAAGTAAAATGATAGGGAGAAGAAGTGGAAAAAAGTCAGAGCAAGTCAGAGCAGTCAGTGAAAATGAGTGGGTTATGAGAGAAGCTGACCTATTTGCCATGATCAGCATCCAGCAATCCACAGAATTACAGAATCACAGAATGATAGGGGCTAAAAGGGACCTTTGGAGATCATCTAGTCCAAGCCCCCTTGCCAAGGCAAGTTCACCTAGAGAATGTCACACAGGAACATGTCGAGACATGCTTTGAGTGTCTCCAGAGATGAGACCCCACAACCACTCTGGGCAGCCTGTTCCAGTGCTCTGTCACCCTGAAAGTAAAGAAGTTCCTCCTCATATTTAGATGGGACTTCCTTTGTTCAAGTTTACCTCTTGTCCTGTCACTGAGCACCACTGAAAAAAGACTGGTTCCACTCTCATGACCAGTATTTATAAACATTTAAGGATTTATAATCACTGATAAGATCCCCCATTAATCTTCTCCAAGCTAAAATCATTCATCTGCCTCAGTCTTTCCTCTTAAGAGAGAGATTCTAGTCCTCTAACCATCTTTGTAGCTCAATAGATCAGAAATGAGAGCAGCATCCTTATCTTCTTCCAGGCATATCCTTGGCCCTCAATTCTTCCACACAAAGCTGACATCATAAAAAACCAAAGGTGTTCCCTGAAGTACACAAACAAGTCATAAAATCATAGAATCATGGAATGGCAGGGGTTGAAGGGACATCAGGAGATCATCCAGTCTAACCCCCCCTGCCAACACAGCAACACCTAGGGCAGGCCACACAGGAACAGATCCAGGTGGGTCTTGAAAGTTTACAACCTCTCTAGGCAGCCTGTTCCAGTGCTCTGTTGCCCTCACAATAAAGAAGTTTATCCTCATGTTGAGGTGGAACTTCTTGTGTTTCACCTTGCTACCAATACATCTTGTCCTATCACAGGGCACCACTGAAAAGAGACTGGCCCCTTCTACTTGACACCACCCTTCAGATATTTGTAAATATTAATAACGTCCTCTCTCAGTCTTCTCTTCTCCAGGCTAAACAGCCCCAGGGATCTCAGCCTTTCCTCATAAGAGAGATGTTCCAGTCCCTTAATCAATCTCCTAGCTCTCTGTTGGACTATTCTCTAGTGTTTCCCTGTCCCTCTTGAACTGCAGAGACCAGAACTGAACACAATACTCCAAATATGGTCTCACTAGGGCAGAGTAGAGGAGGAGAAGCAGCTCCCTGGACCTGCTCGACACACTCCTCTTTATGGAACCCAAGATACCTTTGCATTCTTGGACATGAGGACACATTGATGTCCCATAGATAATATATTGCCCACCAGGCCTCCAAGTTCCTTCTCCATGGAGTTGCTTTCCAGCAGGTCTACCCCTAACCTGTACTGGTACATGGTGTTATTCTCCCCCAGGTGTAGGACTCTGCACTTGCCCCTGTTGAATTTCACTTGGTTCCCTTTTGTCCAGCTCTCCAGCCCACCCAGATCTCACTGAATGGCAGCAGAGCCTTCCTGTCTATCAGCCATTCCTCCCAGTTCCATACCATCAGCAAACTTGCTCTGGGTACACTCTATCCCTTCATTCAAGTCATTAATGAAGATGTTGAATAAGACTGGACCCAGAACTGACCCCTGGGGAACACCATTACTTACAGGTCACCAGCTGGACTCTGTACAACCGATCACAACCCTCTGAGCTCTATTGTTCAGCCAGTTCTCAACCCATCTCACCGTCCACTCTTCTAACCCACACTTCCATAGATTACCCATGAGGATGTTATGGGAGACAGTTTCAAAAGCTTTGCTGAAGTCAAGGTAGACAACATCCACTGCTCTCCTGGCATTTACCCATTCAGTTATACCATTCCAGAAGGCTATCTGATTCATCAGACATGACTTCCCTTCATTAAATCCATGCTGGCTACTCTTGATAATCTTCTTTTCTTTCATGTGCTTAGATATGATCTCCAGAATGAGCTGCTCCGGCACATTTCCAGGGATGGAGGTGAGGCTGACTGGTCTGTAATTACCAGTATATTCTTTCTTGCCCTTTTGAAGACTGGAATGACATTGGCTTTCCTCCAGTCCTCAGGAACCTCACCTGTTCTCCATGATCTTTCAAAAATGATGGAGAGTGGTAGAGCAACATCAGCCAGCTCCCTCAGCACTTGTGGGTGCAACCTATTGGGGCCCATGGATCTGTACATGTTCAGTTTACCCAAGTGACTTCTAATGCTATCCTCATGAACCAGTGGAGAGTCTTCCTCCTTCCATGCTTTCACTCTTGCTTTCAGGGTCTTGGATTCCTGAGGGATGGTCTTAGCAGTGAACACTGAAGCAAAGGCAGCATTCAATAATTCCACCTTCCTTGCATTCTCTCCCACCTCATTCAGAAGTGGGCCCGTATTTTCTCTAGTCTTCCTTCTACCATTGATGCGTTTGAAGAAGCCCTTCTTGTTCTCTTCTACTTTCTTTCCCAGAGTTAATTCCAAGAGGGCCTTGGACTTCCTTGTTGCATCCCTACATACCCTGACAGCATCAGAACTGATCGTTGCTATTTCAATAGTATTTCACTGGCAGAAAAATAGATTGTTAAAGACATTACCTTAAATGAAAGGTATTTTATGCCATGTTTACTGTTACAATTTTAGGTTATTTGATCTGTAATTTGTTTAAACACCTCAGTGACATGTTGCCTGGATATGCTAGTCAAAGAAATGTGGGGTTTGGCCTGGTGCAGCAAAAAAAGAAGCAGCTATCTGGCAAAGTCATTCAGTCTGAGAAATGAGAATAAACATTTGCTTTTAATTGTCATCAGGGAGGTCCATGGTCTGCTTTTGAGCGATTTAAAAGATTCTTTTTCCACTCTGAAATTACAAAACCACAAATCCCCACATTTTTTATTTTGCACTTTTTGCTCTAAAAAAAAGTTAATGAAAGACTGCAAGTGGGAGTAGTGGATGGAATGAAATTAATTAATGTGGAAGAGGCAGGAAACTCCTGGAGAGGAATGGAATTACAGAGGCACTCAGTGTGACACACATGAAAGAAGACATATTTCCACTTCATGTACAGAAACACCTGAGGTACAGAAGACCTTGGGGTACCTACAGATGCTTTTGCTCATGCAAAAAGAGGCAGAGCTCTGCCTGCTTCAAGACATACAGTCAAGACCTGCATTGTGACTTCAGATGATGTATCCTGCTGGGATCCTGCTCCCCCATGACAGTTTTGGGCTTTCTTTTGGGGGTAGGAGTGCCCTGAGAAGAAGATGACACTTCTATCTTAGCTTTTCCTGACAGACTTGCTAAGGGGACTTTTTGATCACTTTATGAGAAAATTGGGACCCTCTGTAGGAAGCACTGGGAAGTGAGGAAATATTAATGCTTTATTGAAGTTCTGACTGTCTGCAGGAGACTTTAAAATTACCTTGCCTTATGAGTTGTAACTTTAAATGATGTGTTAGTAGTGTTCACATCACCAAAATTCAGGAGTAATTTCATTCCTAGAAGTCATTACTGTTGATCAGATGCAGCAGAGTCTGCATCCCAGAAAAGAGAAAGTGCACCGACAGCATCTACACATCACTCAACAACATGCTGGCTCACTTAACAGGACTAACCTCTATATCCTTCCCAAAGCAGGTTGGCCTCACTTCTTTTCATCTTCCCCTTACTTGCTAAGATCAGGGACATGGGGACCAGGGAGCTCCACCACCTCTTCATAGCAGGAACAGCCCTTTCCTACAGAAGGCACTCCTTCCTCCTGAGCACCTCTGGGATCCCAGCACCACCAAATGGAGGGACATGAAAAGGTCATCCCATCCACACTACAAACAATGGTTTAGATAATAGTTGCTGGGTCTATGATACACTTTTTTTTTTTTTTTGCAAGCAGTGTTGTGAAAAATTGGAATGCTATTACTGACCACTACTGTCAGTAGTTTTGTCTCCAGTTTTCTGTTTGTTTTGTGAATCCTTTTTTCCCTAGAAAATTCCTTGCAACTTATTTGTTTGTCCTTAAAAATAAAAACAGGGAGCTGTCCAACTGAGTAAATACAATAACCCATTAGTACAAACATTGTACATGAATTGGCCATGTCACAAAACTTTATAATTTTTTCTTTTCCTTTTTGATCTCCTGGCATGCTTTCTCTGTATATTTTCTCACTTACTTCTTTGAGCTGGAATTGACATAGTTAACATTTAAAGATTTCAGATACTATTTAACTTATTAGCAAAGTGGAAGAGGAAAATACCTTAGATAAACAATGAAAAAATTGTTCAACAACTTTGAACATTAAAATATAATTTTCTATATGTTAAATATAATATCTTAAATGTAGCAACACCCAAACAGACCAGCTGAGAAGTTTGATCAATGCATCAGAAAAACTGACATGACTCTTGTGGTAGTGTAGAATAGAACAGAATAGCATAGCATAGCATAGAAAATAGAATAGAGCAGAACAGAACAGAATAGTGTCTTGGTTTTAGTGAGAACAGCATTAATTCTGTTCAGTGATTTTACTTTTCAGCTCAGTTCTTCTAACTAACTGCACTGTCTGATGCTAGCAGCCTGTTTTCACAGGCAGTGTCTGCTGCTGGCAGTGATAACAACCCCATATTTAGAGTTACTATCAAGGGTTGGTGTGCAGACGAAGACCACTGCTGGATCTTGTGCACCACATCAGAGGGTGCAGAAAAGTGAAAGGCTGCACCTGCAGGGAGGAGCGGACAGGACAGGTGACCCTAAACTGACCAGTGAGGTATTCCATCCCATATACGTCATATTCAGTATAAAGTAGAGGGACCTGGAGGGTCTCTCCTGGGGCTCCCAGCCTCTTCTCCCTTCTTGGACTGCTTTGACAGCTTTTCCTGGCTTGGCTCAGGACCTCTTTCAGTTCCTTCCTCAAAGCATCCAAGGAGGACTCTGTTCTGCCTTCTATCCCAATCGGTGTGTTCCTGAATCTGGTACCAGAATCCATCTCCTGAACACAGCTTCAGTCTGCTGCGGGGCCCAGCCTGGGAATCCCCCAGTGCCTGCTCCACAGCATCAGTGGTGACGGTGATGTAATTACCATCTGGGGAGGTTGGGTTCAGTACTGGGTTTGTATATATTAGTATATATTCTATTTTCATTATTATTATTTTCATTAAAGCTGTTCTAGTTTCCTTTTCTAATCACTAAGTCTCTCTCCCTTATTCCCTTTCTCTTCCCCTTTGGGGAGGGAGGGGGGGTTAACAGAGTGCGTCTGTTATAGGTCTAAGGGGTGCCCTGACCCTAAACCATGATAAATAGCATAGACTATTTCAGTTGAAGGGACCTACAACAATCTTCTAGTACAACTGCCTGAGCAATTCAGGGCTGACCAAAAGTTAAACCATGTTATAAAGGCATTGTCCAAATGCCTCTTAAACACTGCCAGGCTTGGGGCATCAACTATCTCTCTCAGAAGCCTGTTCCAATATTTGACCACCTTCTTGGTAAAGAAATGCTTCCTAACATCTAGTCTAAATGTCCAGCTCTGGTACAATGATGTATCCAAAGAAAAGACACATTTCTAATTAGATCTTTTTTTCCCTTTTTACTCAGTCTGCATGGCTTATCACATCCACTGACAAAACTTTAACAATCTGTACTAATATGTAGGTAAATGAAAAACTAAAAAAAAGAGCAACCTAAAACTTGTAGGTAATTTTCACAGCTCTTGGCTCTAATTAATTATAAATATTACTTTAGGGTTGGTTTGTTTTGTTTTTTTTTTTTTTAATCAAGGATGCTCAGGCCAATTCAAAATTTTATTTGGTTCCACTCTGAGCCCAACTCAAAAGTAAAATGTCTTTCCTAAAAATGTTTTTGTCACTGACTATCTTTTCCATAAGAAATATTAGAAATTTTATGATATATAAGAGCTATGGGATAT
>JAAGNO010029484.1:0-14394 GCA_033439905.1 Ceryle rudis
AGGGAGGACGGGGCTGGTCTCCAGGCGCCGGGGCGTCCCGCAGAAATAAGCACCCGTGGCGGGTTTGCGCTTGGGAGGACTGCGGCGGCCTTCCCTGGCCGGGGTAATGAGGCGGTTTAACCGCGAGGTGTCACCTTCCTTCCGCCGCCGCTCCACGAGCTCCTCAGGGACTGGCAGCGTCCGACCCGACGTGCAGTGCCAGCGGGGAAACAAAAATTGGCTGGGGGATCGCGTAAACCTTTTGGGTGGTGTGCTGCGGGCTTAGGCACCGATGTCCTGAAAGGCAGCCCAAACAGCCGTACTCCTGATTTGTTTGGGTCTTTCCCCACACAAATAGGGGATTTTGATATCGTAAAGGTGTCTTATGATAAGAGATAGGGGAGTGAGATGGGTCTTCAGTATGCCATCCCATCCAGAGTGAGCTGCGCTCCCTGTCATGACAAATCATCAGGACATATTTTCAGATTCTGTGAAAAATTTCCATGCAGAGAAACATCAAAGCAATTAAGGGTTAGTGATAAGAGTGATAGCTCTTTTTTTTTTTTTTTTTTAAACCTATGTGGGTAGCAATATAGAATCATAGAATCATCAAGGTTGGAAAAGACCTTTTAAGATCAACCATTGACCCTGCTCTACCCAGTCCACCACTAAGCCATATCCTCAAACACCACATCTATAGGGCTTTTAAAAACCTCCAGGGATGGTGACACCACCACCTCCCTAGGCAGCCTGTTCCAGCACCTGACAACCATTTCAGTGAAAATTTTTTTCCTCCTGTCCATTTTAAACCTCCTCTGGTGCAGCTTGAGGCCATTCCCTCTTGTTCTCTCACTAATTAGTTGTGAGAAGAGACCAGCGCCTACCTCTCTGCAATGGCCTTTCAGGCAGCTGTAGAGAGCGATAAGGTCTCCCCTCAGCCTTCCTCTCCTCAGAAGAAGAAACAGCCCCAGTTCCCTCAGCTGCTTCTCAAAGGACTTGTTCCCCAGGCCCTTCATCAGTTTAGTTGGTCTTTTCTGGACCCACTCCTTCATGTCTTTCTTGTATTGAGGTGCCCAAAACTGAACACAGTGCTCAAAGTGAGGCCTCACCAAGGCTGAATACAGAGGGACAATCACTTCCCTGCTCCTGCTGGCCATGCTCTTTCTAGTACAAGCCAGGATGCTGTTGGCCTTTTTGGCCACCTGGTCATGCTGTTGGCTCATATTCAGCTGCTTGTCGATCAGCACCCGCAGGTCCCAAGCCTGTAGCACTGCATGGGGTTGTTGTGACCGAAGGGCAGGACATGCCTTCATTACTTTGCAAGACTGACTAAGTTAATCCATGTCTTTTGTTTCTGAAATCTTTGGTGCAAATGTAATTCATGGGTGAAATGCCATTTGTTTCACCTCAGTTATATTACTATGGCAGGTGTCTGTGCTCTGTGACAGCTCTGTGTGGACAGTCACAGACAAGAGAAGTGCAAGTAGCAGAGAGTGCTTCATAGGAGACCTGCAAGGCACAGGGGAAGCTGTATAGCAAGAGAAACTTCTAGAAAAGGAAGGGAAAAAAAAACTACCAAGAAGCAAGGCCAAGTGTGGGAGGTAAGGGAAAAGAGGAAGGAATGGTTTTCTAACTAAGAGGCAGCTTGCAGAATCAGTATAGGAATGGGAGTTGCTGGGAGTTGCTGGGTTACCAGCTGCATGGTGGGACAGGAGGATATGGGGCTGCAGGAACACAGTGCAAGTGTCACTGGGGTGGGAGGGGAGAGTAGTTTTTCAATATTTGCTTGTGTCTGGGCAAGCAAAGTCAATGAATGAGCAGCTCAGTCCAGCCAAGCCAGAGAACTATGGCCCTTAAATTTGACCAGAACCCATTTGATTTTTGGGACCTGACTCATATTTTCTGAACAATTGAGTTTGTCTGTACAGCTATTTCTGATTTTGGGCTGAGGACTTGAAACCTGGGTAGGGTGTTAGGGACAAGGTGTTTTCTGTTTGCATGAAAAACAGCTGCAGCATAGCCTTCAAAAATGTCAGTCTGTACACGTCCAGTAAAGAATTGAGTGTGCTTGCTGAAAAACCCTAGAAATCTGTCTGGAATGGACTGGGTATGGAAACAATGAGAAGAGCACCTGTGACCACTGGAGCAAGAATCCCTGAGGAACTGCCTGCTACACACCACTTGCCCACAAATCTTGTGAAGATGAAAATGTTGCATCACGGGCTAATTCTGTTAAGCTGGCCCCAGCCTGGTGTCTCACCTGTTGGGTGAATTTCTCATTCACCTAATATGTGCACTGATTGAATGGCAGTGAATCTCCTGCTTGCCTCTGTGAAATGCTGCTCACTCCTGAATCACCGGTTTAGTGCAAAAGCATTTCAAGTACTGTGTGAGAGGGGCAAAAGTCTTTGCGGGTTAGCAGAGCTTTGTAAGTGACAAAGCCATGCCCAGGAAAAACCTCAGCTCTTCTCCCTTGCCCCCTTTTATGTCATGGTTTTTTTTGCTAAAAATACCCTCTGAGTTCTGGAACATTTTGTGTCATCACAAGGCTGACTGCAGCAGGAGCCAAACCACACTGGTTGGAATCAGATGGCTGGGCTGCCACTAGAACCCGTAGCTGTGCTCTGCATCTTACAGTCACAGTATCTGTTTCACATATTCTTTAGAGGGTTGTCTGGGACCTGCACAGATCTCAGTGCAGGAGGTGCTGCCTGGGAAATGGGTGTGCCTAGCAAGGGATGAATCAGCCCATCTTCTCATATGGCAGCTGAGAAAGGTCTTTTGAGGTGCCTTCAGCTGACTTGAAAGCTGAAGAGCAAGGGCTTTGTCTCCTGCAGGTTTGCCGTGAGTCTGTTAAAATGCCTTGGAGCTGCAAACAGGCTATTTTTTTGTTTGCTTTCATGAAAATTTCCTGGCGTTGTACCATGCTTTATGGCATGCCCCTTGGCTTCCTGGATGTGAAATGAGTTTATTCACAACAAAGCAAATGTGAAAGTGTAATCATCTAGTAACAAAAGATGCATATCCACTATTTCCTCCAGCACCTGGGATGCATTCTGTAACTACTGAATGACATCTTGAAATACAGTATTAAGGGGTCTACAGTGCTGAGACTGGGTCTTCCTGGGGCCTTAGCTTGGATGTGGCTAGCTTGGAAGACCTTGTGCCACAGTGCACTGCATAATATGATAGCAGACTAGCTGTGTCCAGTTTCCACTATCTTAACTTTCTGCAGCATTGCATAATTAAGAAAGGAGGGAGGTATACAGAACCATTTTGGACATAGGCAACACTTAATTGTTAAGGAAGGACGTGGAGGGACATATTGCATTCCCAGAGCACTGCCGTCTGTCTGGTGAGGACCATGGCTGCTTTTAAAATTATTTAATTTATTATTTATTATTATTATTATTTATTACTTAAATTATTTCTCAGACCCCAGTTCTGAGCTTGTGAAGTTGGACAGGACTTTGAAATTCCAGTTCTGAAGGCCTCAATTTCTCCAGCACTAGTCAAAACCCAGATTTTATTATTCATGATTTCCATCCAAAATTAACAATCTTGCTTCCCCCTAGCATTTTACCTCTGGCTCTCAGCATCATTTTCCCCAGGTTCCCTTCCCTCCATGTCCCCCACAAGCTTTGTTTTTCAGTTCCCAATGCTCTCAGGCCTTGACTTCTTGTTGTACATCACCGTGGGACTTTAGAGATTGGAAAGAGTTATGGAAGGCTGAGAAAGCACCTTACAGGGTGGAGCAGTGCACACTTAATTTTAAACTGTCATTCATTAAACTGCTAGTTGGAAAACCGATTGTTGGTGACCTTCTGATTTAAGCAGCACAAATAGACTGTGTGCTGTTAATCCCCCTTCTGCCTCTTATTACCTCTCCCTTCTTTGAACAAGGCTGTCCCTCATCTTCCTTTTGCCCCAGGAAGCTCTGTCTTATTTTTCATCTCCCTGTATTGAGGCAGTTGTTCAACTGCACTAAACTCACAGAGTATGAAACAAGGTGATCTGCTTCTGTTGCCCCTTCACTGTATCATCTGTGTTTGTGCATCTTAAAATAAATTACCCTTTATCCCATCTCTGGCAAGCAGAACAGTAGAAAAGCTGTGCTTTGTTGGAGTTAAACTGCACAGTCCAGGAACTACACTGGGCAGGACATGTGGAAAAAGCATACCCTGATATTGAATAACCTAACTACAAGTCTGCAGTCTTTATCTCAAGACCATCCTCCTCGATCACCTATGGAGAACTAGTGACTGCTCTACTCTTTCACACAGCCAAAGACTTCTCAAATGCCATGTCGTCTGGTGTCTGTAGCTCATAAGATGGATGTGAGTCTGTATACTGTATCACATAATGTTGTGCAGTCCTCAGACTACAGCACCCTGCAAAGTTCTTGAATGTTACTGTGGTTACCTTCTCACCACATCACCAGTTGTGCTAAAGAAAACTGGTAGGTGGATCACAGGCAAACTGTGGAGCGGCACTTGCTGTGTAAAGTCACAGCGTTATGATGGAGAGACAGAATTCACACCTGGGGGTGTGAGAGGGAAGATGGGTGTAAAAAACTTTTCTTCAGTGCATGGAAGAAGTAAACGGGGCTATGCTCTACATATGATGAAGTTGAATTGCACAGCCGAAGACTGTGCAGCAAGCACATGGAAAAGCAGACAAATCTCTAATCTTTATCAGAAGAGCATCTTCTCTGATCATCTGTCTTGGAATCTGCTTGGGGTTGGCCTCATCTTGGCCTGTGCAATATTGAAGGTGCAGGGTTTGAATTTGAACTGTAGCATCTGTCAAGTTGGTGGGAGGTTTGTGGGTTGTAGGAAGGAAGGGTTTCCAGCAGCCGTTGGGTCCATTCTGTAAATAGCTGGTTGGCTAAAGAGCACATTTTGTTTAGAAAAGTGTGAAACCCTTCCTAGAAACCTTTTCATATTATTACCCACCAGAGGAAGCAGGGCTTAACGGAGTCAACTCTGGGATTGGTGAACTCTTTGTTCAGACTTAGGTGCTCGAACCTCAGGTTGGAAACAAAATAATCTGTGGTTTCCTCTCCCCCTGCAGAAGAACATGAAGAGTTTGGGATGGGTTTCACTCAGAAGGGAGATTTAAATTGGTCGACTTATCACAGCAGATGGAAAAGACTGTTTTGAAACAATAAAAGTGATGCCTTCTATAGAATGAAAAAGGATTAGATAATTAGCATTTCTGAGCAACAGAAGAAACAGTTGTTCACCCAGCATCCAGAGACTTGCTGTTGGCTATGTATATGAGAGTCAGCAGTCCATATAAGGATTATGTCACTTCTCCAACAATGGCTGCCCTTTTCCCATGGATTTTTCTATTATTGTCAGACTTTTTATTTTAAAAGTTTCTTCCTCTTCTGAATTTTTAACTTTCAGAAGTTCCTCTGAAGTTTTCACTGTGTTCTGATGACACATGAGATAAGGACTGACTGCTAACAAAATTCAGAGAAAAACGTAACCAGAGCGCCTAACCAAGGTGGGTTTCCTTTTCCTGTAGTCAGAAGTTGTCCTCGTGGAGACACACGATAGGCACAGTAACTGTTATCTAGCCATTGCTAGCAGAGCAGCAGCATGTTTTAGTCACCTGAATTTTGCAGCTGGATGTGATCAGTTATGGATTTGAAATGTTTGCTGGTTTGTTGCCAACCAAGCCAGCTGCAAAATGAACTTGGTTAACTTCATTGCTGAGTTTCCAGGTTAACTTGGTGAATGCATTTCTGTGCTGCTTTCCACCTGAGACAGGCGTGTTTATCATGCAGAGGGGATGTGAACCAAGTAAACAGTGGCCGTTGGTTGCCCCCTGAGTGTGCAGAGCAGTCTTAGCAGGCAGGTGAAATGGCTCATGCACCCATCACTGCGGGCATGGTGTACATTGAACAGAAACGTAGGATTACATGAATGACACTTGAAAACATCCTCTTTTCCTGAGAGAGGGAATAAATTAATGGATTTAAGGGAAGCAAGATAATGTTATTGTCGTGGAGGTTTTGGCAGTGAGCCACAGGGGGTTTTCTCAATCTTTTTTCCCTTTGTAGGAATCCTGTAGGAAGAAGTGTCGCTGGACACATTCATGTGGCAGAAAGGTAACATTCCTGAAAACCATAATCCCATCTTCTGCTAGGGACCCCTTTCTTTAGCTTGGAGGTCCTGAAAAAGTGGCACTGGAAATCAATGGCTCCTTAGCTTGAGAACTCTTTTGCCTACTGTACGCCATGATTCAGGATCCTGGGCTGTTTGTTCACAGCTCACCCCTGTGATAGTCAAGTGTGGTAATCTCTTAGCCTCACTATGGCAAAACCTCTGGCTCAAGAGACCTGCCTGCGTGTGATGGGAAGCTGAAATTGTCACTTGCAGTGTATGGGTGAGGAATGAGTCAGCCTGGGAATAAGCAGTGCTAGTGTGGTGCTGCAGCAAACCACCTGGTCTCCTGTAATGGATCAGCACCAAAACCAGAACAGGCAGTAGCAAAATAAGAACTCCCATTTGCAGACTAAAAATAACACAGATGGGATTTTTTTCCTGCCGCAGTACTTCTTCCTGTTGTAGTTGGAGACATTTGATAGCAGTTATTGCAAGAGGGAATATTATGGTAAAAATGGTCTATGTGGAACTCCCTACAATATGTAGCCAAGCTATGAGGCAGCAATTTAATCATTAGCTTTTAACATAATTATTAGGATTTTAACATTCAAGTATACATAGTTGAAGCAGAATCCTAAAGCCATCCATTTTGGCTTTAGTGCTACAGGAAAATATAGAGATCTATTGCTAAGCAAAAGACTGAAGAGATAAAATACCATTAAAATTTCCAGAGTTCTTCGCTTTATTAGGTGCCAGAATTGTGGAGCACAGTCACATCCTAAAGAGTAATCTAGTCCCAACAGAAACAGAGTTCTGGCTGGTAAATCAGATGCCCTACCTTCCCTAATACTAGCTGTTGAACTCCAAGAGATGTTTGCAATGCAGGGCATGCAGTCTTGTCCTCCATTTACATAATGTCCAAAG
This sequence comes from Ceryle rudis, assembly GCA_033439905.1. Classification (NCBI taxonomy): domain Eukaryota; kingdom Metazoa; phylum Chordata; class Aves; order Coraciiformes; family Cerylidae; genus Ceryle; species Ceryle rudis. Next base: position 7,020 of record JAAGNO010029484.1, read on the forward strand.
AAGAAGACTGCAAATCCTGTTCCATCATAATAGATACTGTGTAAAAACCTCTGAAGAGGCAAGTGTACCTGAAAAAAGAGAGCCAAGTGACTGTTTTAGAGAAGTAATGCAAAATACAAAGTATGAGCTTTACAAGCTACTAGTTAGTATAAAGTTGATGGAATTCCTTCCATTAATATTTTTGCCATGCTTTTGTACCAGCAATCTCAGTGTTGCCTCTTGTGCCTGTGGTATACAGGGAGAAATCATGGAAGGAAAATACAAAAGAAAGTTCTTACGTAGAGAAGTGGTTCTGTTTTGCAGCTATGTCCAGTGAAGAGCCTCATTCGGCTATGTTATGGCAGGTATTACAGAAAATGACCATGTAGTAACAATTCTCTTGTGCATCATTGTTAAATGGCCAGCTGTTGTCCTTCCTGAGGTGTGAAGCATTCATCATCTCTTTAGTTTTCTCAGTTCCCAGAAAGAGACACCCTTCAGATACCAGCTTTGAGAGGAGGTCGCAGGTGAGAAGGCTTCTTCCCCAAGACCTTGCTTGTAAAAGCAGGAAAAAAATCAATGTATAGACAATGCATTTACTCAGAGACTGCGTTAGAACAGAACTAATTCTGTTCAGTGATTTTACTTTTCAGCTCAGTCTCTTCTAACTAACTGCACTGCCTGAAGTTAATGGTGCATTTTCATAGACAGTGTCTCCTTCTAGAAGTCATAGTGCCTGATGTTTATAGCTACTACCAAGGATTGGTATGCAGAAAGCGTCTTGCTTATACTTGCTCCTGTGGACACCAAGGTCACTGCTAAATCCTCTGTACACATCGGGAGTGCAGAAAGTCAAAAGCTGCACCGGTGGGGAGGAGCGGGCAGGACAGGTGACCCTAAACTGACCAACAAGAGATTCCATTCCATATACATCATATTCAGTCTAAAGATGAGGGATCACAAGGGTCAAGTTTCTCTTCTTCAATGGTTGGCATCCAAGGAGAACTCTGTCCATTCTGCCTTTGATCCCAATCTGTGCACTCCTGGATCCAGTTCCAGAATCCAGCTCCTGAATCTGGTTCCCATCTGCTGCTGAGTCCAGTCTGGGACTTCCCCAGGATTTGCTCCAAAGCACCAGTGGTGATGGTGATGTAATTGCCATTAGGAGGGTTGGGGTTTATATTATTTTGTATATATTTCATTTTATTGTTATTATTTTCATTAAAGCTGTTTCAGTTTTCCAGTCCATAAATCTCTCTGCCTTATTCCCTTTCTCTTCCCCTTTGGGAAGGGAGAGGGGTTAATAGAGAGTGTTTATCATTCATCTAGTGGCCAACCCTGCCCTAACCCTTGACAGCAAATTACCAAAAATATCCCTAACATCGTAGCTTGTGAATTGCTTTGGTGTGTTGCAGGGGAAAACGGCTTATTTTGATTTGATGTTTTACCTTAATCTGTCTCCAACTCTCCTTCCAAAGTGGCTGGCAGCCCATACTTCCCCTCAACAAGAAATGTGCAGACCCCTTGCTGAAACCCCATGAAGTCAAGGACCTCCATCCATGGAATTTTCATCCTAGAGTCTTTCTGTAGTTACAGCCGTGAACTGAGGTGGTCATCACTGGATTTTAGGAATTGTATATTTTCTCTTGTAGGTTGCAGAGATGCTTCCTTCTCTTATTCTGATTCTCCGCATATGCAGAGGCTAAACCAAGGGTGGCGTGTGTGGGAGACAGAGACTCCCTGTGTGTTGGCGAGGCTTATTGCAATAACAACCGGTGCAGATACGAGGGGAAAATGTGGAAGTATTGGAAGAGGAAAACTGAAACTGTATGACTGAAAGAAATGGGTCTAAGGATGGAGAGGACAGAAATGGGTACTTTGATAGCAAGTACAAAGGGATAGATTTGGTTTCTTCAAATAAAAGATAAAATGACTGGATGAGGTGAGGAATGCTAGCTGGGAATGGCGAAGCAATGAAAATGAAGCAGAGATGAGGAGTCTGGAGCGGAGTAGAGAAAGACCTGACTCAGGGTTATATGTGGTGGGATGAAGCAGAACACCCCAAGTTCTGGAGGTGAGCAAGCAGGAGGGCCTATACCTGCTCAAGGACACTTCTTTGAAGGCCTAAAATGTAGCCTAATATCCCAAGTTTCACTGTTTCTCTGCTGTCAGTAAAAGTGTCAGCCCTTATAGAGACCTACATTCAAGGTATATAAATGTGGTGTCTACGTGTGAAGTGGGAGTCTAAGCTTCCATCACAGTCAGAGAAGTTTTTAGAGAAGGATTCAGCTACCTAAATATCTAGACCTGCATCCACTTTTGATGCCTTAAAAAATTCCTCAAGGTGCCCTAAGATACCCCAATGACTGTAGACACTTCCAAGCAGCTGTGTTCCACCTGTGCTCAACTCAGTCCCAGGACTCCAGACAGATACTCAGATGCATACTGTGCAGAATATGAGACATAGGCTCACATAAATGCTTGCATACAGGTAAGTGAGTGTTAAGAGTCTATGTCTGCAGTCTGCACCTGAGTGCCACTTTGAATGTTGGTGAAATCTGCTGGCATGGTGTTTCTCCCACCCCTCACTAATGTTTAGCCATAGAGCTGATGACAATGTGCTTTTGCTGTAAGTTGCAGTCCTAATTCAAGTGACAGAGAACAAGAGTTTGCAAATCCCTGGGGCACAACATGGGGAAGGAAGGAGAGGAACATGTTGCTCCATGAGAAACTCCTTTTTTCTTCCACTGTCCCTTTCAAATCCTGGAGAACCAGACATAGACATATGTCCAAAACCTGGGTGCCCTACTAGGCAAGCCAGAATTAAAATTTCATCCTTTGCTGCACAACCTTATTTCCTCCCAAGAGCAGGTGCATCCTGTGGGGAAGAACAGGGTGCATCAAGTGATTGAAAACAACAGCAGGATGCAAACACAAGGCACTGAACTGAGGCTGCGCCACCAGCCTTAATTCCAGCATTGCTTTACAAGGCTTTTTACATTTCTTTAATAGTGCTTTTTTTCCCCTCTTCCAGCCCTGTATGCCTGGTATGTTTACAGTGTCTTCGTGAAATGTAATTAGAAAACTGTGTGTGTGAAGGAAGTTATGCAATACTGATGGTGGAGTAAACTGTGGAGAACGCAAGGCTTACTGTCATCATTCAACTCTTCTACCAAAATCCATCTCCAGCTGACCCAACCAACTGTAAATGGGTGTTTGATCTTTCTAGCTAAGGAGTCAAAGGCAGCTTTAACAAAGGCACTCAAATAGTTCACTTGTTGGATACAGCAGTTAAAGGGCCTTACTCTTGGAGGCCAGGTTAGTTGAGCTGGATCTTTCAATGTGGTAGGGTGGACTGGTAGCATGACAAAACTTTTCTCTGAGGTGAAGGCATACAAGAAAGAGCTAAAGCAAAGCTCTGTGCTTTCTTTGTCGTTCTAGTCTTTTGAGGTCTCCTAAATGCTTATATAGAAATCACTTCTGTGGAGGGACATGTCAAGAAAATAATGCTGACTAAACGGGCAAGTCTTTTAGAGCTGGAGGAAGACAAAAGTTGTCTGAGAGTGAGAGCGTAAATCTCTTTTGGGGTCCATTTACATTCAGACTTCATTTAATCATGATGTTTTCTGGATTTGAAGAAATGCAAGAGCAAGGTGAGGGGGTCTGGTCCACTCTTTTATACAAGTCCTTCACCTTACCCCTTGTTAACAATGTGTAGAGCTCCTCTCTCTTCCTTTTTCTCCATCCATTGAAGTGCCTTCCAAGGAGTGTCACATGGGCTTTCTTATCCAGGAGCTGGAAGCTTTAGGCTCATCTCCATTGAATATTTAGAACCCTGGTAAGCTTTCTCAGTGCAATTGTCATGTCTGCCTAAGGACACCTCGGACCTAAACAGACACTCTTCTGATTGATGATGAAGTAACTGTGCCTATTCTTGCTGTGTTTTCTGGTGTGGTTACAGGACAATAAAGCAAATCCTCTTCTTGAGATGCTTAGTCTTGTCACAGTCAAAAAGAATGAGTCACCACGGAAGTAGATGTGCTATTGTTTGAGTGCATTTTGAAGATCATATTTTCTGTTCTGTGGCTTCTGAGCATTTCCACTGCACATGGATTATCTCATCATACTCATTCTGCCATAAGGGCAAAACACTTGTGTTTTTTACAAAACAAAGCTGTCATTACCACTCATCACAGGATAAGAAGCAACAGGCACAAATTAAAACACATGGGATTTCATCTGAATGCAGAGGATGTGGTCCTGGGCAACATGCTCTAGCAGGGAGGTTGGATAGGAGGATCTCAAGCCTCACCTATTCTGTGATTCTGTGATTCTGTGACTCAGGAGTTGCACATTACAGAAAATTGCAAATGCCTTTTGCAGCTTGCAGCACAGCCCTCTCATTCTGCTTGCTTGGAAGCAGAGTGTCACTGCTTAGGGGGCTGAGTGAGGTGGCACTTTCTCCAGTTGCAGCATACCAGTATGGTCCTTCTCACATCATTTCTCCTGTCAGGCCAGGTACTCTTCTCCCTCTTGCTCTGTGTCCTGTGAACACCTACACCTGGAAAACATCATACCTGAGATGCTATTTTACAATCTGCTCCACTTTTGGAGCAGTCTCACCTCTTTGCAGCTCCCTCTCCACCTCACTGATAACTGCTGTTAGATGGCAGTGTAACTGGGTTTCCTGACAGAGAAAAAATTTTTCCCTAGCCTACAACAATAATAGTAGTGATACTGCTGGCCAGTTACTTTCCTTCTTGCTACTTTAGAAATGCCATATTATTCAAGCAGACCTGCAGTGCCTGTAGAATAGTATAAAAGTAGGTAAAGTACATGTAGGGCCTGGATGTTTTAAAGACAGACACTGGACCGTTTGGCATTCATGCAGAAAAATGTTTTATTGTAGTGAAGTTACACAGGAGAACAAAAGTCGCCCTGCTCCTGCTTCAAGGCTGTGCTGAGCCGAGCCATAGAAGGGGAGGTAAGTACTAAACCAAAACAAGTTCCTACGTGTTCAAACACATTGCACGTCTAGTCATTTTTACAAGGTTATAAGGACACCGTCTATTTTGTTGGATTGGTTTTGGGTTTGTTTTTTTTTATTGACTGTATTGTCTTTGTTTGTTTGTTTGTTTGTTTGTTCTGTCAATGAGCTGCAGCTTTAACTATTAATCCAGAATGTTTCCTTGCAGGAGTTACTGGGTTTTGGTTTTTTTTCCCCTCATAAGAGCAAACCTGAGGATACTCTTTCTTTATTCTTAGCCTCTCCAGTTTATTTAGACTAAAAGCACCTCAGGCCACATGGGGTTTACTTAATACATTCCCACAATGACCCTGCAGGGCTTCAATGGCTCTAAACCCAGGCTCAATATACAACATTAATGCTGGTTAGTGGTCAGATCATTCTGGTCACCATCAAGCAGAAAGAGGGAATGGCAGCAGGTACAGGGTGTTTATGAAAGAGTTCTGAAGTGGCCTTGTTGACAGAACAGTTCTTCCCCAGTTAGAGTAACTGCCATTCCACTTCTTAATGCAGAAAATCAGCAAAGCATTTTATCAGCCTGGCACACACACACGACACATGGCATGGAGTTTGTGACTATACAGAAAAGAAAAGGAAGGTGGGGCAGGTTTTGGACCTGCCAACATTTTCATTGTCATTTTTGGGATACAAATGCAACACTTTTTGAACTACTAACTAGTTTTCCCACACAACAGGTTATGTACAGCATATTCACTTACATTTTTACATTATAAGAGATAAGTCTTCCCCACCACTACCTCTTGTGGTGAAAGAATGTGACATATCAAGCTGACAGACACTTAAGGAGAGCCTCAAGTTAAAAAAAGTTTATGCAGAGCTAGCTTATTCTTGGTCTCTCAAAAGTGAAATCATAAAAGATGGGCAAAATGTCTATTTTTATAATATTTACTTTGTACAGTGTGAAGAGGAGGGCCAGGCTTTTTAGACGTAGGATTCCTTAGCATACTGGATCTGATCTACCTCAAAAACTGGCTGGCTGCACCTCCGAGCCACGTACTCAGGTTTGTTCTTTTGACAGGATTCAGACATGGCTCTTAATCGGTAGACTCCTGGGGTCACAGGTAAACTCACACGGGAGTTTATTCCCACAGATACGCTGAGGTTTTCAGGTTCCATCCTGGAATCCTTTTTTCCTGCAGAAATTCTGCCACTGGGTAGATCCCTTAGAGCCTTATATGCTGTGTCCTGTGCACAGCTGCTGCATCGATGAGGCAGCAAAGTGTCCTGGTTTGACACCTTTAATCTCATAGTTTGAACCGTTAGGCTGTGGGAGGGAACTTTAATGGCTTCTTCGTAAGACGGTGGTCTTCCAGGATTCCTCTGGTCTACCTCTCTGAACACTTCATCAGCTGACCTGAAACGGGGCCTTTGCTGATATGCCACAGGCAATGGTTTGTCATCAACAGGGCTGTTCTCCTGGACAAGTCTGCAGGAGAACTGCTCTTCCTTCTTTGTGAAAGTGTCTCTCTGAAAACCCATGGTTTTTCCAGGCCCCCAGCTCTGGGTTTTCAGTAGTGTTTTCCTGCGGTTTGCAAAAGAGAATGACGTGGAATGCTTTTTGATCTCTCTGCTAGGCCTACTGACATCTTCAGTAGCCTTGGTGGAAAAGGACTGGGGCCTATTAAAAAAGGTTTTTTTGGGACTAGAGGGTGAAACTACTGGGGAGCTGGTAAAGACTGAGCCATCAGAGCTCTCCAGGGAGCAACTGGAGGATGTTTTGGGTAGAGAGTCAGTTGATAATTGGGAAGGTAAGATCGCAAGCCGTTTCTCCAGTGCCTCCAACCCTAACTGTTTCTGCTGAACTGGAAAATTGTCTTCACTTTTGTTTAGCTTCTGTTTCCTTATCCTGATTTCAAGGCGATTCTGGAAGGACAGGTCTGGCTCTGAGTACCTCCTGTCCATTGTGCTGATGTCATTAATGAAATTAGTCAGTGAAGGGGCAGAAATGCATGTTGGGTATCTTCTGTTCACACTAGTGCTTCTCCCTTTGGGCTGCTCCATCTGAGAGGGAGAGGGTCTGCCTTCAGCTTCAGGATCTGGGCTATCATAGGCAGAATCATTCTGTTGAGCAGCACATAGGTGTTCTGTGGGGAGAAAGCACCTGTTAGTTTTCACTGATCACCTGAGAATGAAAGGGACCTATATGGGAAGTTTCTCTAGAAGAGTGTCTTGAGCATTCTACAACTCTCTGTGTTTCCACAGGTATATTCCTATGTCAAATTAAAGAACTTAGCCCAGCAGCCCCAGTCTGTGACATCCCCAGTCCATTCTCGTACCTGTGGAGCTGTCTGTGTGCTCCAGTGACTCCTCAGCCAGGCCACAGACAGGGAAGGCAATGTCCTCCCCAAA
>JAAGNO010029486.1:0-34922 GCA_033439905.1 Ceryle rudis
TAAGGCATGTGTTCCAGTCCCTTCATCATCCTTGTAGCCCTCCATTGGACTCTCTCGAGCAGATCCCTGTCTCTCTTCAACTGGGGAGCCCAGAAATGGACGCAATACTCCAGGTAAGGTCTCACCAGTGCAGAGTAGAGGGGGAGCAGAACCTCCCTTGATCTGCTGGACATGCTTTACTTAATGCACCCCAGGATGCCATTGGCCTTCCTGGCCACAAGGGCACATTGCTGTTCCACGGAATGGAACTTCTTCTGAATTATTTTGTACTTTTTGGGGGTTCCACATAATATAAAACTGGGTTCCCTCATTTTGTGTTGTTTTAAAAATTACTTTTTTTTTTTCATGTCCTCTAAAAAGGAAGCCCAGGTAGATTTGTTTTGCAGCAAGAAGAGAAAGGCAGAGAGAGGTGATGAGCACCGCTTGAGACTGCACAGGAAAACCACCAAAATAATAAAAAGACCTTTTTTAAATTTCACCTTTGGTATCTTAGAACCAATTCCTGAAATCCTCTGGAGGACTTTTGAATGAAGAATTTCAATATGTTGCCTATGCCTGAATTAGCATGAGACTTCATTACGCAGAAGCAAATCCAAAACCTTAAAGATTAGGCCTCAAAGTGCAAAAACATTTGCCATTTCAGAAGCTCCGTTGTTTAGCAGCACTGCTTCCTAGCAAAGCTTTTCCAGATGATGCTTCACAAACTGAACATTGCTCATAATGTGAACAAAAGCTTTCCCTGGTAGGAGGAGGGGAAAAAAAACCCATCCACATTATTTCATTCTGAAGAGTGGCTGTTGTACAGCAATTACTTTGCATAAAATCTTTCATAATGAATTAAGAACACTGTGTTAATGCAGCAGCCTGTCTGACATAGCAAGCAATCTATCACAGAAATGATTCATAAATTAAATCATCCCCAACTAAGGCCTTCACATATCACAGTATAATAGCTCCTAAGGAGTCATTAAGGGTATTCTGTCAATAAGGCATAAACTTCATGACCCTTTTAACTCCTACCGCCCCTCGGATCCAAACCATAATCACCCATCAGTCCTTCCCCCCATCCATGATTGCTGCGCTGTTTTCTCACCCCCACAGAACTCAATGAGCGCACTCTCACTGATCTCCAGCAGCACAAACTCTCCTTCCCCCTGCCTTCATTCTCACAAAGACATTCAAACAGCAGTGCTGCCAGGGCTGAAGCTGCATGCAAAGGACACGGAGAAACTAAGGAACCTAAGGCTTAAATACCCACTCGGCTTATATTGCCAAAGCTCTGCCCAAACGATCTTTCATATGACACACAACACGCAGACAGAGGTGGTCTCGGTCAATCAGTTTTACTGCTGGTGATTTTGTTAATCCTCAATTTTCTGCTTTCACATCAAGGCCTCGTGTGCAATTTCACTGATAAGAATTGATAAAGCCAGAAGAGAATGTCCCATTTCACATGGCCTACATGACTTGGTGGCTTTCTGATGTACTCCACCACAATGCCACAATTACCAGACTGAAGTGACTAAATGCCTACTAAATGCCAGCTCTACCATGGTGAAACCAGCTGGAAGGCACCTCCTCTAGCATAAGGGACCTAGGAAGCATTTTAGCAGTTGCTGCCAAGGGAAGGTGCTTTTCAAGTGAAGTGGTTTATATCAAGAAATAAGCAAGACTGTAACTTCAAATCTGAAGTATATTGGTTAGGGAACAGGATAATTGAATGTGCAATTCTGAGTCTGACATGCTGCAGCTCTTGTTTAAAGCAAATTATTCTGCAGTGGTTTCTCTTGGTATAAGAAATATTATCGCCGAATTAAAAAAATGAGTGTATTACTACTAAACAATAGCATAACAGGTTATATTTGTATTAGTTTAAGGACTATTTCACAGAAGGAAACTGTTCTTTCTTTCAACAACTTTAATAAGTTAAGAAACCCAGTTTAAGTGCAAGAAACCATCCCACAATTTGGTAAGAAACAATACAAAAGCAGCAGTCCAAATATCACCGTATTTTTGCTCAGAAGGAAGATTTATGAGAAAAGAAAAAAGATTTCCTTTTTAGCACAATGAATCTACAAGTGAATTTGTACTTCCAAGAAAATCTCTGCCCAAAACCACTAAAGAGTTTAGAGGTCTACCTGAAACAAATGAAAAAGTTCTGAGTTTACCTTCGGAAACCCTTTCCTACGTATCCAGCATAAATCCGTGTAATCTGCAGCTGCATACATCTAGTTAAACAGACTAAAATACCGCCTGCCTCATTACTGCAGCTTTTGCAATGTCATTGCTATTCATCTTGCACCTTGCAGAGTTCACTGGCGGATCAGTCACATCAATTACCGCTTTACGCTATGAGGCTCTGATATTACCTTGAGGAAAGCTCCGTACATCCAAATTCAAAGGCTGCCAAGGTGCAGTCGTGACTTAAGCATTATCATTTAGGTTTCACATGCAACAAGGAAACCTATCATTGTGAAAATGGATAAGCAGTCAAATAATCTTGCATTCACCTCAATCAGAGGTCTGCAGTTTATAGTTCTAACAAATGAAAGGGTTGGGGTTTTTTTCAGCAGTAAATATTATTTGTAGTTTACTGGAATTTTCAAGCAAAAAAGATTAAAAAAAGAGAATGAAATGAAGAATACAAACTGCAAGAAACCACACATCCTGGGTTTCTTTCCACTGTTACTCTTCGGGATGGTTCAGAAGTTTCTCTTTCAGGGATTTTATGCATGGTAAGCATTAACAGTAACCAGAAATATTTTCATTGCACCAGCCTTCTGGATCCACCAGGATAAATCACCTCTTACAATAGTAGCACCAAATACTTCATGTCATTTTAAACCTCTGGATGCCCAAACACATCCTTTACTTCACTAGTAATTACTTTTTTAGGAAAAAAAAAAAAAAAAAAGAAAGAAATATTACCTGCTTGACAATTTAAGCCAGCACTGACACATTAATCTTTCTCTTTGGGTAGTGTCTCAGGCTGAGCGTCCCTCCCAACAGCCATGGCTTGGGGAGACACAGGCAGTACAGTGACACTCTTCTCAGCCTGACACTGGGGAAGGTCAAAGAAGCGACTACTAACATTCTTTCCATCTCACAGCTGTTAGATTTGGTACAACTATTTATCTTCTTTTCCCCACAACTTTGCAAGACAGAGGAATTCAAATTGAAGTTTATTTTCATTTTTTCCTCTGTTGTTTCCCTACTGAACAGCACGAGCCTCAAACTCCCTCTCTCCCCCCTCCCCGCCCCCCAAGCTACTACTTGTATTTGTGCTGAGCCCATCCCTGATGTATATACAAACACACACAATTTTCACAGGATATGTAATATCCTGAAAAAACATCATCTCTACTAGTGAGAATTCTGAGAATTGTGCATTCTTCAACTCCTTTAAATGCCATTAAAAACAGATCTGGGTTTCTGTTGTGGTGACAGGTGTGGAGCAGAAGCTTCCATTGAGACACAGGACACATGAATAGGCCACTCGTGCTGACCCAGGGACACATCCTCAAGCAGTGTAAACAGTAACAAGTAAACCTCTACAAATGCAGCCAGGATTTACAGGAGCCAAGTATCTTCCCAATGTTATGCAGCAATGTGGCAAACAAGGTCATGGCCCTGGCTTCAGCTCTCCCACGGGACATTGATACCTGCACCACGGTTCAAGTGGATTTGTGTGCTCCCTAGGACTCTAATTTTACATCTGAGACAGCTGCAGAGGCACTGAAGTCTCTTAATTAGACTACCAAGATGGTGTCAGACTATGTGATCAATAACTTTTTTAGGATTATAAGTGGTAGGAAAAGAAGCCAGGAAGACGGCCATGCTTCAGAAATTCCTCACTGTGAGGGTAGTGAGACACTGGAACAGGTTGCCCAGAGACATTCTGGATATCCCATACCTGGAAATGTTCGAGGCCAGGTTGGATGGGGCTTTGAGCACCTTGGTCTAGTGGGAGGTGTCCCTGCCCATGGTGGGGTGGGAACTGAGTGATAAATTTCTTCACTGAAAGGGTTGTCAAGGCCTGGCCCAGGCTGCCCAGGGCGGTGGTGGACTCCCCATCCCTGAAGGGATTTAAAAGTTCTATAGTTATAGAGCTGAGGGACATGGTTTAGTGGTGGACTCAGGAGTTGTGAGTTAAGGGATGGATTGGATGATCTTAATGGTCTTTTCCAACCTAAACAATCTATCTTTTAAGGTCCCTTCCAACCCAAACCATACTATGATTCAGAGGAAGCAGGTTTGGGTAGAGGGAAATTTTTGTTGTTCTCTGTGCAGTTTTTAATGTACAAATATATGGACACAAAGTCTGATTCATATTTTACAACCTCACAGCTCTACAATCCTGGCTGCTCTTAGGCTACCCTCCTGTCAATCATCTCTGCCACCTGCCACTCAGCAGTAACTGTTCAGTTTTGAATTGCAAACCCTGGAACTGGCATCACGTGACCCAATGCACTGGGACCAAATATGAAAACTGTCCCTGTGTACCCATAAGCTGATTTGTATGAGGAAAACCAGCTTCAAACAGTCAATATAGTTTCAAACATATCCGGTGAAAAATTATATCCACAATTCAACTAAACGTTGAATTGAGTTCCCTGCAAACTTAGATCAAAGAGATAATTACATATCTGAAACACAAGATAACCTACTGGAGTGGAATGTAACCACTTGACCCACACAAACTACTTTGGCTATTTAAAAGAACGAAGGAAGAACTCGCTCAGAACAAGAATTTTCCTTTCGCTGAATTTATTGCGTCCCCAGAGCTCAACAAACTTCAGTCGATCTCTGTTGTGCGTGGACTGTTTCCCATTCAGATCAGAACACAAATGTAATGCACTGGCACCGTTTACTTACGCAGTGACTTTTTTCTACCCTTACCTGGCCTAGTTCCATTTATTAGGAGCATATAAAAAATGATTGCTTTCTATAACTCTTCTTCTAATAATCCCTTCAGCCTGAAGGCTTCATGAAGTTATAAGCAAAGATTTATGTGTAATGAATTACTGAAAATGAAAAGGTCTTCAATAAGTTGTCTTCCACAAAAGTACTGTATTTCAGATAACAATGACTTTTCTAGAGAAGGTGAAGATAAAAGTGTGTTTAACACATATTCTGATAGCATAAACCAGAATACAACATATGCATGCTCAAATATATTACAGAAAAAGCTGCTAACTCAAATCCTACACTAAGAAATTACTTACTATTGTAAACTGATATTCCAAATAAACTGCACTGAAGACTTAGCTACACAGTCCAATTGGTTATGAGAATCCACTTAAATATCAAAAAACCCAAAACAACAACAAATACATGTGCATTATTATTAAAATAACAAGAGGAAATCGTACAATGAGATGTCCTACCTTTTTAGTACATAACTTTTTCTCTTAAATAACCATTCATAGTCTTGTCATAGGAGTCCTACCTCCACAGCCCACCAGTCAGTTCATGAAACGGACACGGCTTCATACAGAGAGGCTACTAAGTGGATTAAAGCTTATTTTTCATGCGTGGCTTTCTGTTTTACCATGTTTGGGCAAGACTCTTCCTTGACCAAACTTGACCTAATTCATACCCCATTTTAAGATGTATACAAGTACAATAGATCATGAAGCTGTACTACTTAAATTCACTGTACCAAAAAAACCCCTTGAGATTCAAACTCCAAAACATGTCTCTATAAACCACTATCACATCAGCTTATTATGTTTTTATTTCAAATGACAATAAACCCATTTTCACTGTACTGGCAGCTGACTTGCACTAGACACTTCAGGATCAGATGAAACTAGTTTTAGATAGTTTAACCTACTTCTATGTCTTAAGTTGCAGTACCTGCAATATCCATAAAACTGTCCAAAAGGAATTTATACACCTATTACACAAATAACACATCAAGCATGGAAGCCAAAATGAGAACAGCACTTCAACAGCAGGAATTAAATAATATTGGAATAATATAATACAAAACTTCATGGTTTCTTCTAAATTAGGCTTAAAAATTTGTGCTGTGGTTTTATTATAGTGACAGAAGCTTCAATTTATTATAGGGACAGAAAAAATTTCTACAAGTTTCTTTTCACATTCAGTACACAGAGGGAAGGTGATGGTATAAGATGAAGGTTTTAAGGCCACAGTAGGATAATTCCAGTACCTAATTCTCTTAAAACCAGTAAGTTATTACTTATTACTGCTAAATTCCCACAGAACAGGCACATCTGATCAGCCACCATGGTCCCAAAAGGTCCCGTTCTGTCCTACCTCAGCATACTTGCAAGGTTCTAGGAATACCTCTAAAGAAAACGCCAGTTTTTAGTTGAAATATTAGTTTTCCTTTCTCACCTTGTATACTGCTGACTAGGCTCTGCACAAAATTCTCTGCAAATCACATTCACATTTTGCATTTGAAAAAAAAAAAACAACAAAAAACAAACAACAGCAACAAAAAAACAAACCCACAACAAAAACTTCAGCCACAAAACCCCCCGTTTTTCCCTACAACCATATATTTTTTTAGCAAAGAAGTATACTTCCCTACTACCAGTAATTTTTTGAATGATGAAATACTGGGGTTTTTTATAAATACAGTGCTCCAGGAAATACCCAGGAGATTGCCCCATTCCCAGGAGCTCTTTAGATTTATCTTGATCAGTTTATTGGCTTCCTCCCATTGATTTCCATCAGCCCAGCAATTTCATTTTGAATCTAAAACCCTGCCAATTTTTTTTTTTTATTTTTTTTCCCCCCCCATGCTGAATTTTATTAGTGGCCCTGAAGATCCTGCTATCAGAGCTTTCCTAATGACTATGGGTGGATTATCTTAGCCCTGAGAAAAGCCCAGCTCCCATTTCCAGGAGTGTGCTGACTGCAGAGCTATCAGCAAACAGAATCTATTTTAGTTTCTTCCATCAGCAGGTTGGACTGTAAATACATGCAGGAAGTAGATCTGCAAGTAAGAAGGTGTCATCATTACACACTTATTTGCAGGATAGTGCCAGGCTTTAATAGCTTCATAATCACCATTTAAAAGCTGCCCCAAGCTATTGCCAATTTACAGCGGACACCCATGCTGAGCAATAATGGCCTGCACTGTGATAAAACAGATTTATTCTCAATATAAATATACTTACTGAAACAGCTTTTCTTAAATCTTTATTTATGAGACACATCAGATAGCCCAATAAATGAAAGGAAATATTTCCATGTATCAGACTTTTTACTTCATTTCTTAGGAAGATTACAAAACGTCATTGACACAAGGATCACACTACAGGCTAGGTATTCTAAACAATAATTTCATAGAAAATAAAACACTATGAAGAAAGGTATCTCTACAGAAATCCATGCAAATATCAGTCTATATGCCCACATTTGCTTCTAAAATGGAGCTCAGACTTCAAATGGAACTGAGTCTGGTTGATGTATCTTCTCAAGATATTTATCTGACAAAATACTTTTAAACTAGCCACCACCTCCTTAAAATATTATCTTTATAATGTACTAAAAACTCCTAACCTTTGATATTCACCTAACAGCACACTGGGTTGTGTTGAAATTAATAAATAATAGAGCCACTAGCAACACACTATTGATTTTCTGCCAGATTTCTCTATCTCCTCAGAATTTTAAGAACTGTTTAAACAGATATATCCATTATGTGCTGGAAAGAATTTTAAAACTCCCCAGTAGGGCTACAGCTGATGACATATTGACAGTATCTCAGACTGAAATAATTTTGGACACTCCGCTTCTGTAGTCTGCAGATACAGAGCCAAAAACACCCAGTTGAAGGGCAAAGTGAAGGTCAAATGCCTAAAGCACTCACAAGGAGCTGCTGTACTACAACACTATTGCTTCAACCCTTGGTCATCAGTTAGTGAGGACAGAAGCAATTCCCGCTATCAACTGTACAAATAAAATTATTAAAGCATCAGACTGTTTTTTTCCATCAAAAAGAGTGCCCTAAGGACTGAGATTTTAACTCTGCTGCTAAAGAACTGAGAAGTTCTTATCTTCATTTGCTAATATAAACAGGATACCTTCACTAATTCCCCAAAGCAGCTCTCAGCTCCTTTGCAAAGCTTTCCTCAAGTTCTATCCCCACTCTCTGCTGCTATTGTGGCAAAATTCAAAAGAACATTTAATGCATTAAATCTTGAAGGCTTCAAATTTTCTATTTGAAATGTAGGGCACCAGAACATTGTCACCTTGCTAATAAAGTGGAATGAAGTGATTTTGCATCCATTTACCAATCCCTTGGAAACTAAGGTAATTTTTTTTTTTTTTCTTTTCTTTTTTTTTTTTTTTTTTACATTTTAGTGCACTAGTTTAATAGAAGAGACCGTAAGAGTTTTGGTTCAACTTTGACAGGCTACTAAAACAAGAACATGTTAATCAGCTGCGTAAATGCTCCTTCTTGTACTGTTCCTGTTTTCTGCTCCTTTGCTCGACTAGAAATGTTTTCCTCATTATGGTCTTGATTAAGAAGTTTGATGTGCTGACCTTGAATATCAAATTAAGCTCCATGCTGCAAGCAAAGCATCCTATCTTCTCTAGTGGCTTATAAACTCATTAGACACTTCAGACAGTTTTAAAATTTGCTGATGCTAAATCCATTTAATATGGAACAGAACCATTAAGATTTATGAGGCAAATCTGTGGTTAAGAGAAATACGCAATCTCCAGGTGATTTCCACCAGGAACCTCTTCCACCTAGGTTTCTCCTTGTTTTTAAAGCAGTGCCCTATTAAATATCAGACTGTTAATTATCTTTTCATTTCCCAGTCAAATGGATCAATACGAAAAGAGACAGCGGTCTGACAGCTGTTGGTACGAACCCGAGCCGGAAAGGTTACAGCACTGAAAGACGGCGTTTTCTTGGAGCCGTATGGCTCAAGACAGTCGTGTTGCACACCATGCAGAAGTTCAAAAGGAATAATTTCAGTGTAAAAGTTCACTTGTTGCTATATAGTGAAAATAATTTATTTCAGATGCCATGGTTTTGAAGCTGCTGGATCAGAATTTTAAATCTTTTTGCTTTATATATTCCCCAAGGGCACACAAAGTGAATCAAGGCACTTTTTTCTTTCATGAATTCTAGACTTTGACAAGAGTTCACAGAGGAAAAAAAAAAAGAAACCAAAAAAAACAAAACCAAAAATAACTTCTGAAGATCAGTGAAGCTCTGTGTGCCTGGTCTTTGCTTAACACACTTTGTTTTCCTTTTGGCAAGATATGTTTTGTTTGCATTTAAAATTGGGCATTTGATATCAAATACAAGTCATTAGCTAAAAAGCAGCTCCACCAACAACACCAATCTTGTCTACTGTGCAGAAGAGAGAAGAGTCACAGAAAGTTAATTCAGTCATTTGTAAAGACACTTAAAGGGGATGTTGGGATGTAAAGCCTGCTCACAACAGGAAGGAGCAATGAGGAGAGGGAGACACAGGGAAAAATTTATTATTGGAGCAATATTCTCACCAGACTAATTTACCCGATAAAAGGAAAAGTATATGTCACATACCCTCATGCTGCCAAGATTTAACTAAGCAGATATACTGCAGAGAAAGGGTCAATATGAGGACACAGAGGCCCCTAAAATACCTATCAGCCTTCCCTAAATACTCAGCTGAAATTATTCTCTCTCATCTTCCACATGGCATGCGACACAACAGTCTCAAGCCGTATGGCACCAAGGATGCTGATGTGCACTTCTGCTGCCATCCTGGCCAAGAACCCAGAACAGCAGCAGCTGCTGCAGGGATGGCTCTTCTTTCACATTGATCATTTTGCTAAATACTGAGGAGCGGTGCAGCTGTACACATCACAGCTCCAGGGTGGAGGCTGCGTGGCTCACACCAAGACTTTCTTGGAAGTCTGGTATCAAGCCTGCTGGTTACATGTGAGAAGAGGATCCAAAAACCAGAGTGGTAGACAGGACAAATGCAACTTGAAGATAAAATACTTCTTTTGGTGGAGTCTCACGGCCAATTCTGCTTCAAGTAAGTATTTCAAAATGGAATACAAAGTTGATATGCTGATAGAAACCATGTACAAATGCTTGGGATGGAAATGTTTAGAGAGTGATTCAAATTGGCCTGAAGAGAGAGCAGCATCAACAGAACTCGATATTACTGTTCAGTTGACTTCTCTATTCTTACAGCTGTTTGAGGGGAAGCAGATATATCTAATGTCAGTCTTAGCTGCTGGAGCTGCAATTCAAACCAGGACAGCAAGTTGGAAATAGGGGTCACATGCTGACCTTGTAAGTAAAGAAAATAGAGAGTGTAATTTCAGTCCACGAAAGACCAGCATGCAAATACAGAAGGACAACAAAAGGACTTTATCCTGCATTCAAGTTGACACTTCTAAGATTTATTACAGATATGAAGGTTTTTAAGAAGCGTCACCCAGCTAATGACATCAGAGAGGAGAATCACCTTCACTAACCCAAATAAAAGCAAACCTCAATAACACAGACAATTAAAAGATGAGGTGAGAAATAGGAAGACACCACCATGCACTTCTGCTTCCTCTTGAACCAGAAAGTAGAAAGGAGGGAAAAGAGCTGCACTCAACCTCCGATGGGGACAAAAATATGATCTAACTTCTTCTGTTGTAGCTAATCTTTCCCTTGGCAAATAAAATTGGCTTTAACATGCAACAACAAAGAAGTTTGTCTTTTGCGTTTTGGCCACAGCACATTTGATAAAGAACCAAGGAATGCTTAATTAATGCCACAAATCTGCTTTCTGAAATCCGGAAATAATGTATTGTGGCTTAGTTACATGTAACAAGGGCAAAACAGCAAAACTCAACATAAAAAAGCGGTACCTTGTGTCCATGCATGTCGTACAAAGCAATCAACACTTCTGCCTGTATTTTTTTTAATATTTTGCATTTAATCTACAGCAACACGGTCTAAAATTTTTTAATGAAAAGTTGCAGTAACCAAAAAAAAAAAATTCTTCAAACAATTTTATGTTTGTCCTCTGTTTTGTTTTCTTCTATCCTGTTTAATGTTATAATGCTTACATTCGATATACATTAATGATCATCTGCTGTTGTTCTATAACAACATCACTGGATTCACCTTTCCCATTGCTCCCATTCCCAGATTTACTGGGGCTTCCTTCCCCAGTGACCATCTAGTGCCACATACAAGCTGGTCAGTCACCCGTAGGTGTTCTGCCATGGCTTACATTAGCATGACCATTCATTTAGAAATTTTCCTACAGGGCCAACTCTACACCAAGAAAAAATGTTCCTTTTGGCATGAAGATGGACGAACTGGGCAGGGAGAGGAATAGGATTTCTTCCCCTCTCTTCCCCCTCCTCCCCCCCGACTTCCTGAAACAAAAAAAAAAACCCAGACTCTACGCAAGAAGTCAAAGATACATAATAATTTGTGCCCTGAACTGTTTTAACTAAACACAATGAAAAAGCATGATTTCCATCATAACAATGAAGTTTCAGGCTGTGTTTTAAATGAAAGCTGCCTGCACATAGGTCATAAAATATGAGAATTCATAGTGTTTTAGCCCCTCAACTCTTCATTCCTTTGGATTTATATCTGGTACTAAACCAGGAAACCAAAACCCAACAGGATGAGATGAGGAAAACCTTGGAAAAAACAGAGATCTGATGTCCACTGCCAGATGGTTTAACAGCAACAGCACTGAAAAAAAATATTTAATGACAGTAAGATCTAAACCAAAGATACAAATACTAGAACATAAGGTTTTTAAAGCAATTGCTTAACAAGTTTATAGAGGGATTAATAAAACACATCTGCTCATGCTGGCTGGTTTTGCATTCCCTGAGTTCACACATTTTCAAACCCCTTCCCCCTCTGAGAGGGGTGCTGTGTTCCTCTGTGGTGACAACATCCCATGAACACCAATCTCATCCCACCACCCATCTTCCCCTGTATGGTTTCATCTTCTTTGCAATGAAATAATTAACTATTCTCCTACCTTTTCCAAGATCAATGAGTTTCAGTCAGCCCTCATTAGTGTAACTCTCTTATCATAGCAAGCAATATGACTCTATCAAAATTATTTCCCGAGTCCTTCATACTCATTAACAAGTCAGCAGAAGCTTCCGGATGGAAAGGATTTAAATACTGTTGTGTAATGTACAGTTTAGTTGTGCCAAATCAAATTATTTCTCTATCCATCTGAGAACAGAGAGGTATATAAAATATACGGTATTTGTTTTAAGTCTGTAAAGGGTGGACTGCTCCAATTCTACTCTGTGGGGGGTACCACTCAATAAGCAGGGAGCGCCCCAAAAAAACCCCAAACCAACAGAAATAAAAGAAAAAAGTATGGACCATCTTGGAATACCCAGCTATCAAAAGCGGTAAGCTTTTTAGATTAATATCTGGATCTTGGGTTAATCTACAGCCAAGTCGTAATCACTTGCAAGTGAAGGACACAGGCACCACCAGTTGGGCTAAGGATGTACCAACAGCACTATTGAGTGCTGTCTTTCATCTGAAAACACTAAATCCGAACATACCGGAGAGTTTTGATTTTCACTTCTTGTGACTCCAAAGGAAGACAATTATATTCATGCAAGTAGCAGGGTGGCTTAAACCGAACTTATTCTAAGCCCTTTACTAGGTAATCAGGAAAAAAAAAGGCAGAAAAATTAGCTGCAAAATTATCTGGTCCTCCAGCTACTAAGGACTCATAAATGCCTTCCTGTTTTGCAGCTTGATTCAAGCCGTGAGCTTCAAAACAGAGAAATTCGTCTTCTGCCACTAAGGAATGCTAAAGCAAACCAGTCAGCACCCCTGGCTCCCCAAGACAGGCATCCTGCAGCACCCACCTTCAACTCCCCTGGAGCAAAGCTTTTGTGACAGGGCATAAAGAGATAGAGATTTTTAAGAGGTGGTCCATTGTCACTGCCCGGTGGTAGACCTGAATTTGCTAGAAAGATGAAGTCCCCCATTTTGGTTGTAGAAGTGCACAGGGTTTTTTTTGTTTTGGTTTGGTTTTTCTTTTCAAAAAGTCCTGCAAGGAAATGCCATATTTCCATGATCTCCTTACTGTCCATGTCAGAGATCCCATGCAGGTTAATGAGCGCCATGAATCTGACATTCCTGCAGAGCACAATCAGAGCAGACCCCCAAAAAGCCACAGAAATTTCAGCTAGCAAGTTCTAGTTTGAACAGAAAGAAACCTGTGTTGATTCCTAATTTATTTTACTCCATAGACTACATTTCGAAGTGCATAGGCACATATTAAATGCAACAAATACGATGTTGGCTTTCTTTCTCCTGAAGGAAAAGAAGTCTAATACAGAGGAAAAAAATGTCCATTTTTTATCATGAGGCAACTTTAAGTTAATTTAACAATATTTCAGGAAGACTACACATGGATTCTCAGACTGTCAGCTATACAAGTTACATTCTCTTTACGGCCTTATGCTGCACCTTGGGATCTGCTCATTAGTTTAGTCTACTAAAATTAGTTTGGAAGCCTTGCTTGCACATGATTATTTCTTCTCTGTTTGTCCTAATTTGAGTTGAAAAATTATCCCATAAATGTTTCAAAGTGTGATCAGTATTTCCGATAAAATCAGGTGGTGTTTTGTTATATGGTGGTTATTTTATTTTCTTTTAAGACCTAAACTCCCCTCTCCTAGTAATTAATTCAGGATTTTATAGTTCTCCTGAGGAAGGAGGATTCCTGGTAGTTCTCTGTCCTGCAGAAGACAGAGATGCCTATGTGCACACTTTGTTCTGCTTCACTGCATCTACAGCTACTCTTATCTAGAGCTCAGGAGTGTGTTTTATTTAGAACTATGAGTAATGTGGACCTCAGTCACCGTATCTGTCTTTGTTTTTTCAGACACATGTATGATGCCTTTAGGAGCTGACGTACAACAAAGAAAATGAACTTGAAAGAAGATGGTCCCATCTATGCAATAAAAGAGTAGGTCTGAGGATATTCATTTCTTCTTACATTAGTGACAAAGGGATAGAAAAAAAAACCTGCTAGCAATCAGCAAGAGAGAGCTGGGAGGAAGAGTCTAATTTGAATCCTCAAGGGAAATTTAGCTACACAAATTAAACATCCCAATTTAGATTTTTGCTAGTTAACACAGCATAAAAGGGCAATGAGAATAAAGTTTTAGGTTTAAAGGTGTCCAAAGCTTATCACCTGCTACTATCCTACACCTTTTACTTCTAAGATTAGGCTGTCATTCAGTACAGAACCAGATCAAATCTCTGCCCACCCCACTACCTTTAAAAGCAATTTCTGCCTCATCCTATGCTGTACTCTCTAACTGCAAAACAGGTCTGACATAATTAAGCTTTAAAAACAAAGGTCACGGTTGGGTTATTTGTCTGCACCAAGTCTTCCAAGCTTATATGGTAAACTTCCTTTTAATTTTTCTAGTCTTGGAATGTTTTGTAATATGGTATGTTTAAAAATATTTTATATATAAATATGAGCTGCAGGACAAAAGGAAGAAAGATTCAAGTTAAATATTGTGCATTGATTTTCAGAGAAGAGATCTATTACTGCTCTGTGTTAGGAGAACACCAAAGTCAGTGCCTTTCAAATGCACTTAACAGGATGATGGACATACCTCAGAGAGCACAGTGGCCAGTGAAGAAATAACGAGAAGCATCAGCCCACAGGCAAGAGGCTACTAAAGGCAGGACGAGTACGTGCTTGACTAGAGATCAATATGTGCTGCAAATCTGGTGACAGCGCGATGGATTTCAGCAGAAGTGAAAAATAAATAAATTATTTAGACAGTGAAGTCACGTGCAGGAAGAATTGAAGACCTGGAAACAATCCCACAACAGGACAAGGGGAAAAGCAACTAACATGCACTAGAAGTACCATAAGAAATTCTGGTTAGAAGGTTTTTTTCTAGCCATCTTTACCTACTTCAAAGTCCCAAGAACTTCTAAGCACTTAAGAGTCTCTCGAAAGAGAAATTTCAAAAGGACAACTGGAACTGTACTTTATCAGGATAATACTTTCAGATCTATCCCCAGCCCTCTCCCATACTACTTAAAGACTAAGTTGCCTTTGGAATTTACTCGCAGATTGGTGAAAGAGATGGCATTTGCTTGGGAGTTTTGCAGCCCTCCCCCAGGAAATGTCACTGAAATTACTTCACAAAATGCAAATGGCATGAAACAAAGGAGAAAGGAAGTGCACACAAAAATGAGAGTATTCAATTCTGAGTCAGCAAAAAAATTAAACTGGATTTTCAAATTTTACTCCTGCAAGATTTAGGATTTTAAAATCCTTTGTCTTGATGAGGGAAGAGGTTCGCATCTAAGTAACTCCATAGCAAGGTGTGAGTTGTTTTAGATACTGATGCAGTCTGAAGCCTATTTAACATTAAAACCTCAGTTTTCAAGGGGCAGTTTTAAGTGCTAGTGTTCCCATAACTTTTATGTTCTTTTATGATGTGTAGTGGTGGTTGACTTCACCAGTATAACACCACCAAGTACAGAAGAAAATTGTCAGGAGCTATTGCAGAGCTCTACCTAGAAACCAGAAGCTGGGCAGAATGGTTAGCCACGGACAATTGAGCTAATTGAGCATGTTTCACTTATCCTGGTACTTAAAAGCCAGAGATACTGAGCGTACTGGTGAATAAAAGAACATCTGCCTGATAACATCCATTTCATGCGTGAGTTACAAGTTTTAGAGAGCAATTACACAGCATTTTTGTTTCAAATCCAAATCAGATGTTTAAACCATTCTGTGATTGCACAATTATCTTGTTTTACGAGGCAACCCAAACATCATTTAACAAGATTTGAGTACCACTGTGTATTTTCAATTTATTAACAAAAATACAGAAGCCAGGCCCCAAAACATGGCCATGAGAAGCAATGGAAAAAGCATTTAACAAGGCAGTGCTGAGAATAAGCTTGTTGTGCTGATACCATGCTCCACCTAAACAGGAATAGAGATGCTCCCAGCTCTCTTGCTTTGTTACTGCAGGATTATGAAACATGCAGTGGCTGCTGATGAAGCAGAGGCATAAAGGGAAGCCCAGGCACCTCATTCCTACTGGCTTTCCCATAGCTTATCTTGTGAGGCAACAGCAAGAAGTAGAAGAGCACATTCCCCACAGTGCAACATGAATCCAATACCAGGAGAAGCTACTACAATGAAAGCTCTCCTTGATCTTAGATCTAGACTGAGCACATCATCTGCAAATCTGGTCAAGCTATATAGTGAATTCTCAACAAAGTCAGAAAAAAGAGACACAAAACCATCAGCCCTCAGTTTGAGCACTCAAGAGACTTTCCATGACTTGTTACTGCAACGAGCTGAGAGCTAGGAAGGGATCTAAGCAGGGCTGGGTCCCCAAGTAACTTGGTGAACTGCAGTACAGCCCAAAGTTCTCTTATTTGGACTTAATCCAAATGAAAAATTGGGAAGGAGAATAAGCCAGATGCTGCCTTGGAGAGGCTAGAGACTGAGTAGACAAACATAATTCTGTTACTCAGGAATTAATTCTCACCAAAACATATTTCTGCCACACTGAAATTGTAATATTCAGAATATTCAGCTTCCAAATGCACAAAACTCATTCCAAGAGTATTCAGAACAAATCACACCCTTAAAAAAAGCTTTGATTTATCACGTCTCATTTATATAACCTCTTTCTACAGTCTAAAGCTAATTTAGTGTTTTCTAACAGACTATTTCCAATGTTACTGTACTGAATTAAGCAATAAAACTAAAAAGTGAAGGCCAAGTCTCAACTCCTAAAGCAGTGTTCTTGAGCAGGACACAACAAACAAGAGTCCAAATGCTCACCTGCGCCTTCCAGTTTACGCTCTAGGAGCAAAACCAATCCCATGCAGGAGGGACCAGTCATGACCTTCACTTGCAGAAGGATGGGGGCTCCACACATTCACCTTTTAAGGTGAACCACATCATGTCCTTCTAGTCTTTGGCAAGTCTAGTCCTTTTCTTAAGGGGTCATGAAATACATCATCTCTGCTATACAACTTCCACTCTCAGCAACCAACTACTCAGGGCAGGTTTTAGCCTTTCACCCCCACTAGGACCTCTCTCTTGTTCTCATGACTCCCAAGGGCTGACAAAGCAGAACCCTGGAAAACACAACCAAACCTGTTGCCCTTGAGGTGAAAGAGCAAGAGAAGCCAGGAGCAGTGTCAAGCAGGACAGATTGAACAGTGCACTGCAAAAATCTTGGCAAAGTAGAAGGGTCCCCACTAAATCTGGCTACAGTCTGCCTAATTACTTTACAGCACATGGCAGGAGACAAGCAGGGCTGCTGCCTGAAAAGCGTGGTAGAAATTGAGGACTGCAGACATAAGGCATTTGGAGAAGGACAACCCAAACCTCAAAGATAATTACAATTGAAAACAGTTGCTTACTAATTTGTCTGCCCCTATTACTCTTAGTGAAGAATCATTACTCTGTTCATCTTCATAGAGGAAAAAAAATGTTTAATGGAAGCAAACCAACTCTCATTCCTCTACATTTAGGAGAGTTGAGGTCCAAGGAACACAGAAGATAATAACAGTGGAATACATACTGTGTTCCCTACCAAGTATATTTTTCATGGGTAGGTAATTCAGACCTAATCCCCTTTCTACAAGGACTTAAAAAAAACCCAACCCAACAACAAAACTACAACAACAAAAACCCACACCAAAACAAAAAGAAACACATAGGAAATAATCCTGCATTAGTACAGGGACAGACCAAATGACTGAAAGGTCACCCAAAGCTCTCAACTTCTCACACTAATTTTCTGGACTTTCAGTAGAGGCTATATGAGTGCACATAATTTGCAAACTCATTTCCTCCTGAGTCATCTTTTATTTACCTTTTTTTCCTCTCCTCACAGACTTCCAGAACTAGCTTTGTGACTAAACAATTTTGGTAAGCCTTGCAATCAACAGGATTAAACAGTGTGTGTCGGGTGAACTACAGACAGAATTCATTTGTCAGATCCCCAGTGCCCTGACTTTAATCAGGGGTAATAAAGCCAGCAGTATTGCTAATCCAATCAGCAAGGCCAACGAAAAAATAAATTCCTAAATGCAGTTCAAAAACTGCCCTTTCACTGTGCAAAGCGAAAGTGCAAATGAAAATGTCTCCTTTTTTTGCTCTCACTCCAAAGGTCCCTAATGAACAAAAAAAAGAAGAGGCAGAGGAGCTGCATAGCAAAGCCCAGTTGTCTCTTGAAATTCACCTTTAATAGTTAATATATGCAATGTGCCGAGCAAAGACAACACATCTGAGGTCATGCAAGCTTATATTGCAAAATGGTATGCTGCAGAGCTACATCACTTAAGCCTTCTCAAGAAATTTCTCCTAATGTGGTATTTTTTTCCTACTCTTTTCTGAAAAATTATTTCAAAACCTAACATATTTCTTCCCCCAGGAAATTCTCCTCAGTGAACAGCTGCTTCTGCATTCCATTTGCAGAGGGGCAAGGTACAGCTCAGAGCACTGGAAATCACCAAAGAGTTGCAAGAACTGAACAGGCCACAATGATTAATGGACGCTTGCTGACTCTGCTGGCACCAACTGATGTCAAGAGCTTTTCCAACTCATCTTTAGTGGATACATACGTGTGGCAGCACATTGAAGCAAAGCAAAAACCAAGGAGTGTGTACATTACAAATCTAGCTCCCCTATACTGTCCCAGTTGTCATCACTATTTTAGGAAGAGCTATGATAAATATTTCAGCTACTAAAGGTGTGTTTGTTCCTATCACCTATTTTGAATCAGCTGGTTGAGGACCCAAGCAATTACCCCATGGTGGGGACAGACTCCCAAATTTTATTTGAAACTGGAACTTCCTCACATTGAGAAATTCATTGTCTTCTTAATGGCAAGACAGTAGCTTCACAGGCATATCTGAACAAGGGCAATGACTAAAACAAGGAACATTTTAGGTCATAACCATATGCCCAGACTCCTGCAGAAAGAACCAGAGCAGTGAAATGAGCACTATAGACCTCACCTATGTTAGCCATGTGCTCCTGAGCCTGAGCTGCGTGACTTACCTTTGGAAATCTAAAACATAAAACAACATTACTGTGGCATTTGCGTTGTCAGAAAGAAAAAATGATTAATGCCAACCTCTTTCCAAAGGAGTACTTCCCCTGAAGCTGCTCCTGTTTTTATGGTCACAGCAACCCCAACTTTCTCCCTTGATATTGTTTCAATGTAGTCCCACCCCTTATAAGTAATATGTAAAGATGTCTGACCAATTTGAGACACTTGAATAAATGTTCAGGGACATTTGTACTGTATTATTTGGCTTCATTTTCTTCCCCATCAGGCACCGCATCTCCACGTTTTTCAAAAAAATTAAATGGATACCTTTCTTCCAGCCTCACCTTCCACCTGTTTCTGAGGGTTTCACTCAGGACGGTTCCACATGATGTGAATTGTCTGTCTCTCCATCAATTTTCAACATGATAGATAGTGTGGCAAAGAATGGGCAAGCCTTTAAAAACTCATACCTGAAGCCTTAAGAACACCTCCTCAAAAAGCACAGCTATCAACAGGAATTTTTAAAATATGTGTTAAAAGTAACATTGGTTAGGAGCAAACCCACATCTCACTACAACATTGGATGTTTTGAGAACACCACAAGACCATCTTCTGGCTCAGATTTTGAAGAGGTGCAGCAATTGTTCAAAGAATGTTCTGATGGTTGGACTTAATGATCTTAGCGGTCTTTTCCAACCTTAATGATTCTATGATAATTACTAATGAGTGCAAAGAAAGGGGAAGATGAGTTTACATTAATGACAAGACAGTAACTGTAATGCCTTCTTGAGTTCGGGGTTGGATTTTTTTTTATTACTAGAAGCTACATTCTCACCTATATCATTGTTACTTTAGCTGGATAGGTGTTCCAGACAACTAAGCAGCTGCTGTAAAACAACCACTGCTAATACTTTAATTATAGTGATATCATCATTAACTTGTGCTCTCTCAATCTGTTGCCTCCACCTGTTATTGTTAAATTTATATCTACCTTATTATAATACCTAGGAAAGAAATTACCTTCCCATTACATAGTTGTACATTGCTCAGCAAAACAGCAGCCCAAGCATGACCAGGACCTTTATCCACTACCAAAAGAGGAGAACAAATTTTCAAGTTCTCTCTCACTTTTCTCTATTGCTACTGGCATGTAACATAATGACCGAGGAGCTCCAGCCTGAAGGTTAATGCATTTTCATAATGAGAGAAGCAAAGTTGTTCATAAACAGTTCATAAAGCCCACAGGCACTGATGAAAAGCTGAATATTCATCAAATACAAAACATTATTTGGGATGCCAACTCCATAGCAGGTAGGCACTGCCTATTTGAACAGATATTTTTTGTACTGATGTTGGTTTAATGAAGCAACTTTTGCTGGCTGTTAAAAGAAAAATCACTGTCTCTTCATTCTCTTATTATCATAGCCTGTTGATCACTGAAGTGCATGCTCTTTTGGTCCTCTGAGCCACAGTGGGAAGCCAACACACAAGCCATGGGTTGATTGAAAGTGAGATAAGGGCTTTGGATCAGCTCCAGAACAAAGTAAGTCATTTTAGGAACAGTGACAGACTGTCTAAAGCTGAAAAGAAAGTTACGTCACATATGACAACACCAACACAAATCCACTACGCTTTACCTGTGAGCCTACTTAGAAAACCAGGAACATTGAGACAGGTTTCTGAAATTCTCTCTAGACAACAAAATTACTTCAAATCTCCCCCAGACAACAAAATTACTTCAATTAATCTTTATAGTGATAGACTGTTTCAAAGCATATTTGTAAGTGGCCTAGGGAGCAATAATTAAGCACTTAACTTGATGAACAGCAGCACTTTTTTTGAAACCAGTCATTAAAAGTAAGGACAGAGTTACCTGCCTTATTGTTTAACAAGATCGATTAGAATAAAAAACATGGAATAGGAACCCTAGAGAAGAAATCATTCTTCATAAAATATTAGATGGTTACATTTGGTTTCCCCACAGAATTTCTTTCCTGGTTCCAAATTTCTTAGGGAAGAAGGCAGCATCTCATTACTGCACTTGCTCTTTCGAAAGAGCAATGCTTGTGATTTACCTGAACAGAAGACATTTCAAGGAAGTGGGTGACCTCTAGATCTTTCTTCTATATAAAGATTCAGAAGATATATATAGGTCAAAGTTTCTTGGAATTCCCAAGTAAAACAGAATTACCTAAAGCATTAAGATGTCACAGTCACAACCGAGGTGTGTTATCCATAAAACATTTTTTTCTTAAGTGTGTTTTTCTAATGCTGATTTATAAAAACTATACACTCATTAACACACAAATTCTCCAAGGTCTTTCATGCTGTTAAGCTTCAACAACAACAACAACAACAACAGAGTATGATGCTTCAGTTTTGAAGAAACAGCCAGCTGCAATAGACAAATATTTCAGTCACTTGATAGCCAGTTGCTTTATCGTGTGCTATAGAACAGATTAAAGTGTGTGAAGATAACAGCTCATCATTATTAAGCTTCATGAAAAATTCTATTTTATTTTTTGTATGACTTTGGTTAGGTTAATGGGGGACTCTAGTGACTTCCACTCATGATTGTACCAGGATTCTTCTACAGGACACATCAAAAAGTGCAAGAGAAGCCTTCTCATTATTATTATTTTTAAATCTCAGTTGTCTTTGTAGAAGAGTCACTTCAGTGGCATCCACCATCTCTTTTCAAAGAGAAATTAATTCAGCAAAAGAAAAAATAGTCAAGAGGTCAACTTGATCACTAATGGGACAGTTAGAGTCTGGCCTATTCCTAAAGTAGACAATGGAAAGACTTAAGAATATTTGGCTCAAGCTGAAGATGGATCTGACCTGGATACACTTTTCAGACTTGTTTCTATTTCTAGTGTCATTAATCTGGAGGTGGAGGTCCAAGGAGGATAGAGCTGTATTTTAGATTTGATCCTCAAGATTTCTTTTATGCCACACTGCATTTTAGTCAATTCAAAGCACTTGGGCTAAACACTTGAGTATTTACCACTGCCACTGCACCAGTAAAAGAACTGACTGAACTTTGGAAGACTTTGGGCAACATTTTACAACCCAGAAGACTTACTTTCAAAGTTGTCAAGATCACATACCCCAAACAACTTCCCAAATGATTTAGGTAGCCACCATTTCAGAAAAATCAAGCTATAGTAGCTACCTGTTCTTCAGGAAGGTGAGAAAATTACCATTCAAATAAGTACTCTTTGATGGCAAGCGATAAACCCTGCCTGAACGGCCACATAAGAGTTACAAAAATAGTTTAAGATTAGGATATTTATTGCTTATATATATGCTTAATTATAAGTTGTATGTCCCCAAACATTGAACAATGTGTCTCAGTTTCTCTTATTTGTTATGGAGTTTATATTATTAAACTGCCATGTGCTTAGAGATCAGGTGAGGGGGTACTATTTAAAAAAAATAAACCCACAAACCACCAAAGCATTACTGCTACCTACAATTCAGCCTCGATAAAGAAGATGCAGATAAAAACAATTTGGCAGTCAGCCTTGCAATTTCAGTGGCTCTCTGGCAGTTTCTATCAACTGAGGAGCTGCAACAGATGAAACCACATTCTGTACTTCCTTCATACTGGAGCTTTTAGTAGGAGAAGCAAAACATCCTCAAAACTCTAACCTTGTGTAAGCATGAAAGGTTAACAGGCAAAAATTGGGCAACATAATGAGACACAGACTGAAAGGAAAAGAAACCTTCCTGGCCAAAGTAGTTATCTGCTCCAGAAGTAGGAAACAGTTCAAGATAACACAATTTGCCCCCAGAAGATAAAGTTTCTCATGTCTGTTCAATGAGAAGGCTTGAGCTTATTCAGCAAGAATTTTTTCTTTTATTTGTTTCCTTCAGACCTTGGTGATATTTCCTGCATTCAATTGCTCTGCTCTATTTCTCATCATGTTGTGAGTTACGAAAGCAACTGTTTAGAACTTGGAAGTGCCAAAACACCTTATCCTGAATTTTAAGGACAGATTACACTAACCTCTCTCACAGTATTTCACACAAAGTATATGCACCACCGAAGTCCCTGGGAACATCAGAGTATGGCACACCAGGAGCAGAGATATCTCGAACAATCAAAATGTTTTCTTGGCACTTCACACTGGCCAATAAATATACCAACACACATAAAAAGAAAAAAAAATTGATACTGGAAGTCTCTGCCATTTAGTACCTGAGAAAATTAACTTAAGAAAATCAATACCTGCATCAGAAGAAAAGGGCAAGCTGCATTTGTAAAAATCTGTTTGTATTAACTATTCTTACAATGTGTCTCTGCCTGGGTTGAAAGCTCCTGTAATCTTCTGACCAAAGCCAAAAGGAAGGCCAGATCCTTCTTGCTTTGGAGTAGATTCAGATGCCAAACCACAGGGGCTGCTTTGACTCTAGAGAACCAAATTTCCCTTTACTGGTAAGAATTACAAAAAGTAAGTCAATCTCTATAGAAGCAAAAGGAAATACAATGTCATTTCCAATAAAACAAAACTGCAGGACCTCATCTGTCATATCAGAAAACTGAAAAGGAGCAGAAAAAGCATCCACGAGCACACAGAGACACACAAGCCCTTCCATCTCACAGATGGGACCAACTTGGAGATTGCCAGCCCCACCAAGGTCAAGCTGGCAGCAGGCCCTGTGATGACTGGACTACAGTCCAGCCAAGTGTACCGTGAACAAGCTGCCAAACAAAATTCACACTCTGACCTATGAATAGTTCCCGTCAGTTGTTTTCAGGTGAAAAACAAAACCACCAACATTTTACAATGAAATTAATTTGTTCATATTTTCCTTGACTGTCTACCAATTGTTTCTTCATCACTCTTCACTGAATCAAAGGCTACAGTGCTTAGTATGCTTAAGATTCATTTCTAAAGACTCTATAACTGCAGTGCACCTTACCTGCCCCCTAAATCCCATCTACTCCCTCACAGATGCTCCTCTGAATGCCAACAGCAACTAGGGCACTTACCAAGCCCATACAGCAAACAAAGCAAAGGCTTCAGCTAAACAGAGCCAGCTAAAACTGACCCTGGGTTCCTAGCAACCCACAATGGTGACAGAAAAGCTCTGCAGGCTACCTTCTCAGTAAAACCAGCTATAAATGTATAAACTCAGTCATAATACTTTATTCACTTCCACTGTTTTTTTGGTTTTCAGTTTCAAAAAATATCTTGAGACAAATAAGCGCACGTACATGACTCAAGACCTTTCTTTTTATTTCCCCCGTGTCACTGAATCTCATGAAGATAGCATCTAATACACTTATCAGCTCCAGAGATGAACATTTTTATTAAATCCTTATTCCTTAAATTAATATGAAAAAGTTGTTTTATTCAAACATCATGCTGGGGTTAGCTTTATCATTTGTGCTTTTCAGTATACTCTAAGTAGGACTGGATGTAACTTCACAGTCATAAATTTTCTATTTTTCCAGAAGTATCATTTGTTTAATAACATCTCACAGCTTTACAGAAGAGAACATTCATTTGAACCACTGCATTTTATTTCTTTGTGTGAAATAAGTAATGCTGAGCAATAAGTAACATTGGAGACCAAAGGGAAGTATAAAAAGACACAACCTGATGTTATCTTACACAAATATTATGGTATCATCTAGAGGTATCAGCTGTAACAACTGGTACAAAAAGCAAAGTGCCTTACAAAAGCAAGCAAGGTGCCTCCATGGCACAGCAAATTGTCATTGCCAGCGTCTCTTACAATCTTTGAGTAGAGTTAGCTCAGCTACTATATGTGGCGTGGCTAAATTAGCTAGAAAAATAGCAACAGGTAGTCTGGGAGAAAATCCAAGCTAACACAACTGAGAGCACATAGCAGGGTGAAACCATCCCCGTTCTGCATTAGTTCAAAGAAACCAGAAAGCAA
Source organism: Ceryle rudis (assembly GCA_033439905.1). NCBI lineage: Eukaryota > Metazoa > Chordata > Aves > Coraciiformes > Cerylidae > Ceryle > Ceryle rudis. Next base: position 24,973 of record JAAGNO010029486.1, read on the forward strand.
TTGCAGGAGGTGGAAAGCAACAACACGGCAAAGAGAAAAGAACCGACCAACACACACTATGCAAAACAATCCTACAGCAACACCAACACAGAGCCAGGCCTCCTGACTCCCCTTGCTTGCCTGTGTATCAATCCCGTAACATATGGTAAAATTCTGCAAGAATGCTAATCGAGGGCTAAAAACCATGATTCTTGAAGTGAATGTATTCTGCACTCTGCAAAAGGGGCTTTGTGCAAGTACCTTCTGTTGGACAGCTAAAAAGATCGTTAACACTCCTCGCAGCTACAGTTTACCATTAAAGTAATTCCACAGATGTTGCTTTCAGCTGAAGAAGTGCTTTCTAAAAGCCCACTTTCTTTCCATTTTGAAAACACGAGAGGTTTTGGCTTGCAGGATTAGCAATCCCTCTTGCAACTGCTTGAATCCATCAGCCAGTAAATCCCTCCTGAACATACCTCTCTCTTACCTCCTTTCTCCAGAGTGCTCGGGAGCTTTCCAGCAGACACAACCGCTTCTGCAGGCTCTGCCCACAAGGCGATTCTGTTTCCACTGCAAATATTATTCATTACTTGTCACCAAAGGTCAGTGGTATTTGGTACCGTGTAAACATAAAGATACTTTCCTGAACAGAGAATGTAGACTCACTGGCCCTTTATGGATAGGAAAGATAAATAGATTTACCGAATAGATGCTCCCCTAAAGTCACCAAGAGTTAATATAGTGAAAGAAGGACAAAACAATACCAAGCAATGGCCTATACAGTTTTTACCTCTCGTGAATAAGAAATGAAGGCTTTTGATATGTAAAATATACAAGAAACACTTTTGAAGACCTGAATTCATTTAAACTGGATTTTGTTTAGAGTCACTTTCAAGTCCTACTGCTTTCTTATGAGCCTCAGGTCTTCATTTTGAAACAACGAACTCTTTGTACTCTGACACACATTCACAGTAGTAAAAGCCAGATGTGAACTGGGGAGTGTTATTAAAAGCATCATTGCAAAGAGGTGATGGAAGCTTAGAGGACTTATGACCAAGCAGGGAGGTCTGAGATTCAGTAATTCTTTAGGAGCAAGAATATATTTTCAGAGAATGAAGCCATCTAATGTGAAATAGCATTTAAGCTTTTAAATATGTGTAGCGCTGAGAGCACTGCTGTTTGTAACATAGTAGTAAGAAATAAAGATAACCAGCACTTGTTAGGCTTACTTTATTTTATGTGTGATGAAAATAACAGTTCCTAGTCAAGTAAATTCCATACTCCCAACACTAGTTTCAAACATAACTGTCTTTAACCCAGATTACAGCTAATACCTCACCATGCTGAAAACCAATTTACACAAATTGCCTTATTAGAAGCCTGAAGTGGAAACAAAGACAAGTCTCTGCTTGCTAGGGTTTCCACCAGGGACACCATGATTGAGGCACACTGGTGGCGCAGTAACTTGAAGGCAGCTTCCCTACTCCCCATTCTGGGACACAAGGAAGGATCCAGAGCTGAGGCTTCACATGGTTTCATTTCTATTTTCACAAGAATCATGTTTACAAGGATATAAAATAATAATTAAAAAACCCACCATGGACTGAGCAGAGTCAGGGCTTTAAATCTATTTGTGATTTGTACTGCAATCATTCTGCATATTGCTTATAGGGCACTTTCATTGGTAATGAAAAGGATACATTTAAAGATGCCAGTAAGATATTTGTGAGCACTTTCTTGGCTCAAATGCTTAAAAACTCGAGCCAACACTTAGAGAGAACAAAAAAATATACACAGTCAAAATTAACACTGTGCATTCAGTATCAAAGTAGATCAGTCTTCAAACTTTGTGCTTTGTAACAGTCAAGTCATTTCAGTAAAATACTATGTGTCTCTCCTAGAGGACATACAAAAACTGGTTGCACCCCTGTTTTCTTCAGTATTAATTTTATTTATATAAGCCACATCTCCTGCTTTCCCTCTGAGGCATAAAAAAGACACTGCACTAGAGAGAAATTGGGCAGATTTAGCAATTCCAACTTATCTCCTCTTTTAGGAGTGATATAAGTGAATTTAATCCAGAAAAATTGTATCATTACTATGTGCTTACAGGCATTCCCTTGAGCTTTCGAGTTTGGAGAATAGTACGAGTAATTGTATCAAACTGTAAGCGCCAGACAGGGAAAATGGGACTTGCAAAGTCTATGATTAAACATCAAGATAAGGTGAGAAAAAAGTTTCATTTTCACATATGCAAGTTCATTTTTCTTTAAAACATAAGTGTTAAATTTACCAGTCTTCTTAGCATCACTGTTTGACTTTTCTTGTATCAGTTCTCCTAACCATGATTAAAAGAGATGAAGTCCAATTCTGGTCTTTGCAACAAACAAAAAAAGATAGTGATGAATGAAATAATTCCATCTGGTAAACAAACTGCCACAAAAATATCAGAACCCCTGTCAGCAGCAAGGCAGAGATTTCTATTCAACCTTTAGCTTTGCTGCATCTATCTGAAGTACTTAACATTTTCTTTCACTTTGTAGTTGGCTGCTTGAAAGGGAAAATAATTCAGTGTTTTCTATGCAGAAAAAGAACAAAACTGTATCTTATTAGAGCAAATAATTTTTTTTTTTTTTCATTACAACGACTGCCTCCTAAGTTTCATCTACAAAACCTTGCCTGAAAGTAGCACTATCAGGAATGACAGAGAAAAAAATTATAGGGATTTAACTAGCAATTCAAATTCAAGGAAGATAGGATGTGTATGAATTTTTAAATGAAACCCTTTGCTTTTTCAGTGAGATGCCATCTAGAACTTTTTAAAACAACCAACCAAACAATTTACTAGCAGATGTGGACTAGGCACTACATCCTGACTGTTGTTTGTTATTTACAGCTTGCACAGGCAAAGTATATTAATAAACATCCCCTTTGTTTACAGCGTGTTACATCTTCCAGTTTGCAAGTGTTTGCATAATATTGCAATAGCAAGATTGAAAACACTGCACAGGGAAAAGATCCCTGACCCAAATGGCTGGACAAATCCCTCCTCTGAGACTTCACACGCACAACACAGAATAATTCTGAAGCACCTGATAAAACAGAGACACAACCTCGGGTATGCAGAATAAAGGAACGCTGCTGACAAAGACAAATTTCCTACAGATAACACAAGAGGGAAAGCTACTTTTGCAGGGTTGATGATCACAGGGCGGAATAACAAAATACTGAGCTACTAATTTCAGCTAAGCCAGAATCATATTCAGATGAGAAAAGGTACATTTGTTTCTGAATAAACAAAGCGTTTGACACACAAACAAAGCTTGCAATTAGCTACTGTATTAACATACCTAGTAACTAGTCATGGCATAGTCAATGGACTAAAGGGAGTTTATCATCATTTCAAACAAAAGTTCCTGTAGAAAAACAGTTCTGGAAAAAAGAAAAAAAGGCAAGAGAGTGCAGGTACTTCCCTGTGCCAAGCAATAGCAGTTAAAAGCAATTATAAACAAGGAATTTGCTTTTCTACATAATCATATTCATCCAAATCTGTACACGCTGGCCAGATGAGGGGAGGGTCAGGCAAAAGACAAACACAAGGAGACACACACGGGTCAATTCAATTTATTTGAACGTCTCTGTGGGCTTCCAAAATAGAGAAACCTTATGGAGGGGGAATGTGTTGGGCACACAGGTCTGAAGCTAAATATATCTTAGCTTTAAAAAAAGAAGATATAAAAAAATTAAATGATGAAGCACAAAAGATTAACAGTTCTGATCATTGTCAGGCATTTGATTAGTTTTCTCACACTGATGAGGTCAGAAAAAGGAAGATCAAAAAGGAATTGTTAGCAACGAAAATCCAAAATATTAGAAGGAGAAATGAAATGTGAGGACAGAACCTGCTGCAGATAACAGGGACCAAACACGTTACAGTAAACTCTAGATTCAGACCCATTTAAGTCCACAGGGTAGCTTTTCCAGGTAATTTTTTTGCTTAAGATTTGGTTTATCACTATCACCATCTGCAATTTTCTAATTGTTAAATGGTTTGGCTCAAAACAGGAACTAGTTTACTACTTGCCTTTGCTTAGATATGAAATTCTAAATCTGCTTTTCACAGAAACTGCAATTCCTAGGTATGTGCTTTTGAATTGACAAGCTAATTAACAAATTGGTTTGATATTTTAATAAGGTAGTCTCCATCTCCTTTAAGCATTAATTGCAGCAGAGAGAACAGGGTTGCCATGTTTCTGTTTGAGTGTTATTGGGAGTGGAATAACTACTGCTACATCTCCTCTCCTCTATTGGGTACTACGTCACCATAATGTCAGGCAACCTGACTATCTGCACATCATGGGTCTGTCTGCAGATCCCAACTGCCAGATCTGGTCTGCCTACCAGCTTCAGAGTATTTAACTGGACGGTTTAACTTCTTTCTCTCTGTGCATATTGTCGTATGTTGTCCCTCACCTTGCAGGGCCAGGCTGGGACACAACTCTCCCTGGACAAAAATGAACTGTCTCCCTCCTCCCCCTTCAAAAATCCTCTGTAACAACTTACTTTGTTACCAAAAAGCTCAATAATTAGGTCATGGATGTAACAAACACACAACCTACATGAACAAATAGTTTAAATTCTCATTGATTTTACCTGCCTGTCTGTTAGTGTCTATTGTTGTCTACATTTAATGCATAATTCTTGGGTGGGGATAAGCAAAACTCCTTCAAGTTTTCATCACTCTGAAGACCTCATCCGTAATTAGACTCTACAGTAATACTGTTAAATACTGTCCCAAAAGCAAAATACTTCTTATCCCCGTGAGTCAAACACAAAACAAACCTACCACATTGCAGCTGTAATTTTAATACAGGTAGATGATCACTGTATTTTATCACTTTTTTTCCCCTCAAATCACCAGGGACATGCTGCTCTTCCTTCTTCTTTTGGCTTTGGCATTACTGCACATTGATATATGTAGTATTGTACATTCCAATGAACCCTCTTAACCCTCTCCAGTATCATGCTCCAAGGGACAGTGTACTTGCTTATGCTAATAGGGTTTTATTACACTTCACTAATACTTTGTCTTCTAATGTTACTAACTCTGGAAGATATGGAGTGTGATGAACAGGTAGCATGTGTGAATCTTACTGACAAAGAGTAAGAATTTCTCCTTGGAAGCACCTGGGAAAAGCACACAAGAGGCCTTGAAATCAAGATTGGTGCTCTTATTATTTGCAAAAATATCAGTAAAAATACACACTTGTTTGATTTCCCAGAACCTGTTTGCCCAATAGGAACCATCTGCTTCTATTCATTAACTCCTACAGACCCTGATCCAAAGTTCATGAATCCAGCTGCCATCATCCATCCCTTATCTGCAATGCTCTTTACATTAATCCAAAGCAGAAGATGAAATAAAGAATGTTAAAATGAGCTTTAACAGACTATAAAATTCTTCCATTATGCAGTTTATGGCAAACTATTATCACTACGCTTTGTATTCCCACAATGAATTACTTTCTTAATAGCCTCCTGAGGGCATCATAGAACAGAGTCAATGGTTGAAAATTATATGGCAAACAAGAGACAGCTCCGAGTTGGCATTTTCTATTCAACAGCAACAGAGATGCAAGTGGATGGACTCGGACTCTGCATCCCAAGATGATTTCAGTAACAAGACTGAGTGAATGTAAGAGAAGAATTAGCAGAGTTCCTCTTAACTTTACTCAGCACGCCTGTATATTTTTGTCCTCTGAAAGTATAGATCAGAGACATTTAAATAACAGCAGATACAGCTGGCATGGAGCAACAGATTGTCACAGAAAGGAGTTGTAAAAACTCAGTGTTCTGGACAGCACACCGTTACTCATCACAGACAGCAGTGATGGAAATAAGGACTATGTGAATCATCTAAGCTGCTCTCTAGAACACACAGCACCATACCCTACATAGGCCATAATAATATTTGTTATTCCACAGTGGTCTTTTGGATTAACTGTTTTATCTGGTTTGGTGATGCTGTGCTTGGTGCATTGCAACAACAGTCCTACTGAAGGTAAATCATTTCATAGTATATCTTTAAGGAAGTGTATATTGATCAAAACTCTGTCGTAAGTACAGGCTCTCAGAACATTTCATTTTCAAGGAGGACATTTTGCCATTATTGGGGAAGACGATGTATCTGCAATGAAAATCTGCTATCCCTAAAGATTAAAGTGGAAGAATAATGTTAACTGAAAGTCAGGCTACTATGAGTACTGGCCACTACTTATTACAGCTCTAAATCACATTCTTTTGTAAATGATAACCAGGGAACAGATGTAGCATTATCAAGTCAAAGCCCAGACAGGAAGTTGCTGCAATATGAATAAATTGTTTGAGCATTTAGCTTAATGATGTTTATTTTTCCTAGAACTTTGGGGAACTTGCAGATGCAAGGCAACAAAGGCCAACACGCAGAAAACTGTTTTCTAGGGGGTTTTAGTATTGTTTTGGGTGAAGGGTTTTTTGTTTGGTTGTGTTGTTTTTGGTTTTTTAATGGTGCCTACAAAGGTACAACTTCTGAACAAGCATAAGAATATAAATATATTAAACACAAGGTTACTAGAATTTCTAAAGAGATCCTTCCACAACTACCCTTTCTCATTCTGGTTAGCTGTGTAACAGTTGTCAAACATCTTATTACAAGATAAATTCAAGTTTTATATCAGAAACTGAGGAACAGACAAATTAACTGACAACCCCAAGAACAAATTGGTACTAAGAAATGGGATCAGAAGCTCCTTTTTATAATCCTATGAAATACACATCTTAAAAAAGCATCATTAATAAGTTCTCAGAAGCAACCTTTGAAACTTTGTTCTAAGAGATGAGCAATAGAAAAAATAAAAATAAAAATAAATGAGTATAAAACCTGAAATATCTTCAGCTATTTTCAAATCTCCAGTTACAAGAGAAGAGAAAAACAACACAGGAAGAGAAAACATTACAAGAATAGTTTAACAGACAAATGTTTTCATGTTTTGAAGGAGTTAATTTACAGAATGTTATAAAAAATTACTTGTTTAAGCAAGCTACCCACTGGATAACTTTGAGCCATTAGCATCGCTTTTTAATACAATGTATTAGCTGAATTCTGCTTGAAAAAGTAATTTATTTTACTCAGGAAATAAACAGTAAACATGATGCTCTTTGAAATCCAGTAGAAACCCCCATTCTGCTGCAAGAAATGCTTAGGGGGAGAAGCTAGGTTTCAAATTTATTAATGATTCCTCAAGTTGTTATAGAAACACAATTGCAGGAAGGCAATGTCTAGAGACACGAGTCTCTTTCATGTACACTTTCACAGGAACTGGTTGCTGGGGTTACCTAACAATGGGACTTGTACACCCAATTCCCTCTTTACAAAGGCACTACAGAATCAGGGCTTCACAACACAACAATGCTCGGGAAAGCAACGACTCTGCTTTATTTACCGCTGACGCATTTGGAAAACATTGCGCTCTGGTCTCTTCAAATACCTGTCGGCCATTGTAAGTAGAATCAGTTCTTCAAAGACGACATAAAAAAAGCTTTAGCTAGGGAAGCACAATGCTATAGCTGTCAGAGGGGCTTCAACTCTGCCAACTACTTAAGAGCTTATAGCATATGCTAAATTAATTTTTAACTTCAGTAAGATGATTGCTCCATCCCTGGAAGGGTTCAAGGTCAGGATGGGTGGGGCTTTGAGCAGCCTGGTCTACTGGGAGGTGTCCCATGGCAGGAGGGGTTGGAACTAGATGATCTTTATGGTCCCTTCCAACCCAAACCGTTCTAGGATTGAGTCTCAGTAAGACATCTAGGGCGAGATCTTAAAGGCTTGCATACACTCTAATACCTCCAGTCAGGAATATAGCTCCTTCAGCTTTCATTAACAGCTCCAAAGACGGACAGATAATCTAAGTATATCTTTTCAGACTTGTTTAGCATGTTCACTTGCTGTCAGCATCAGAACCTATTAGGCTATTTCTTCTCGTCAAAAGGCACAAGTATTAGTGAGGAAAGCTGATGAGCTAAAATGAAATAAAGTTTGCTGCTGTTATTATAAGATGCAAGTACATTTGTTCATGCATTTGTGCAAGTTCATGCATTTGAACATGGTACAAGTGAACAGGGATGAAAAGTCAAGTAAGGAGAGACAAAGGAAAAAAGGGAAAGGTTTGTTTGCATAATTAAAAACAGATTTCACTACAATCGCTGAGAGTTTTTCCATCAATTTTAAGGAAGCTATGACTTCACCTCCAGACAGAAGTGCAACCAGCTACTACATTTATTTATTTTTTTTCTTAAAAAACAAAACAAAACAGAAGCAGCAGAGGAATAGTACAATGAAAAAAATCTTTGAATCTGGCAAATCCTAGAAGAGCAGTTGAATATAAATGAGATAAATGATGAAAAGTGTGTTAAAGCTATTTTTCAATAGGTTGGAACAAAGCACAAGGTTGTAATCTCACTCCACGTCCCCAACATTATTTTTGTGAAACTGGTACCAGAACATTAGGGTTTGGAATGGGCAGGTGTCTCACTGAATGACTAAACAGGCTGAATGGATTTGATAAGCAACTCCTACAGTATGTCTGTGAAGCGTACACACGTGTTTGTATGTTACGCAGAACCACGTTTGCTAGAAAGAGACAATATTTAGGTAAAGTGTCCAAACAGAGCACTTCAAAAATGATAAATTCTGAAGGAAGGGGTTTTTGCAATAAGGTGTCTACTAGTGTTCTTTGAAAGAACTATCTGCAACCGTACTTTAGTTTGGTGGGGTTTGTTTCGGGGTTTTTTTGTGTCTTTTTTATGGTGTTGTAGGTTGGGGTTTTTTGGAGGGGGAAGGGGGGGGTGTTTTTTGTTTTACTTTAGCCTCAGTTGAAGTTTAAATTATGGGTGTTATGTTTGCAATAGTTTCACAGTTGAGGTTTCTTCCAGCCCTGAACTAAGACCACTACAAAGTCTTTCCCTACCTTCTGGGCCTTTATCCACAGCAAGTATGGACAGCAGGGCTACGCTGCCATGGTCATTCTGCATCCAACACCTTTCCTTGCTGGTGTAGCTTGCACTGAGTCCCAGCCCAGTATGCATATAGCAGTACAGGTTCCAGCAGAAGTACTGGAAGAAAACTGTGTACCTAGGCAATTAAATGAACTAGTCTCATTTACAATTCACTTATCTGAAGTTCTCAACCCCTTATAAAATCATAGAATCTTTCTGATTGGAAGAAACCTCCAAGATAGAGTCCAACCATTAACACAGCACTGCTAAGTCACCACTAAACCATGTCCCTTATCACCGCAGCTCCACATCTTTGAAACCCCTCCAGAGATGGGGACTCCACCACTGACTGCCCTGGGCAGCCTGGGCCAGGTCTTGACAACACTTTCAGGGAAGAATATTTTCTTCATATCCAACCTAAACCTCCCTGGGTGCAACCTGGGGCCATTTCTTCATGTCCTGTTGCTTTTTGCTTGAGATAACAGACCAACCACTACCTCACTCTGACCTCCTTTCAGGGAGCTGTCAAGAGGGAGAAGGCCTCACCTGAGCCTCCTTTTCTCCACTGGCTCAACAACCCCAGGTCCCTTAGCTGTTCCTCACAGGACTTGTGCTCTAGACCCTTCACCAGCTTTATTTGCTTCTTTGGACACACTCCAGCCCCTCAATGCCCTTCTTGTAGGGAGGCACACAAAACCAGAAAGGGGACCAAAAATATAGAAAGAAAAAGGTGGCTGAATTTTAAAATGAAAAACAAATGTACTCAACAGAAGATGCTTCAAGTATATTTGTTTTCAAAACCAAAAATCAGTATTTTCTCTTTGCAGTCCTTCTATATATGGACTGTCTTTTTGCTCAGCGTTTGTCCAGTCCTTAACACAAGCCTCCCAGTACATGTAACACTACCTAAAAACTCCAGTTCAACACTACGGAATGCA
>JAAGNO010029486.1:35022-61930 GCA_033439905.1 Ceryle rudis
CAGGACTTGTGCTCTAGACCCTTCACCAGCTTTATTTGCTTCTTTGGACACACTCCAGCCCCTCAATGCCCTTCTTGCAGGGAGGCACACAAAACCAGAAAGGAGACCAAAAATACAGAAAGAAAAAGGTGGCTGAATTTTAAAATGAAGAAACAAATGTACTCAACAGAAGATGCTTTAAGTATATTTGTTTTCAAAAACAAAAATCAGTATTTTCTCTTTGCAGGCCTTCTATATATGGACTGTCTTTTTGCTCAGCATTTGTCCAGTCCTTAACACAAGCCTCCCAGTACATGTAACACTACCTAAAAACTCCAGTTCAACACTACGGAATGCAATTTGCTATTCAGAGCTCTAGAAGATTATAAAAAATGTCTACTTTTCACAGAAGTGGTATAAACAACACTAATTCCAAACCCATGAGTTGCGTATCATTTCTGTATATATATCATTTATATGATTAAATCTGTAATGGCACATGTCTAGAACTGGCAGACTCCACTTACTGAAGGAAAATATTAAAAAATTAAATGCCTTCATTTTATTATGCTATTCAGACTGTGTGCATGCCTCTTCTCCTTGCCAAACAGTCTGAGATCTAGATTAATCTCACAAATCATTTCCTGTTGTAAACACCTGAACCGTGGACTAGAAAGGAAATTCATCACAAGCTCTTCCCACCTATTGTGGCATTCTCCAATTCTCTAATGAAAAGATCTCAGGCTCCAAAACCAGCCTTTTATTTTCTTAAATGGTTGTAGTTTAATAAAGCAGATATGATCCAGAGAGGCTTTAAAAGAAGATATCCACTGGATAGGCTCCATGGATATTTCAGTTTTGTCCAAGAAGAAAAAAAATTTTTTCACTCTACATGATAAAATTTATGATGAACCAGTCTCACAAACTGTTCCTCACTAGAGTTTTGCAGAGTCTTGACAGCTTGCCCATAACAATTACTCTCATCCACACAGATGACTGATGATCATAAAGGGCTGTGAGTCCAGTGTGTCTTTCTGAACTTTATGTAAACTCATCACACCTATAATTGCTTGACAGATATCAAGGAATTTCTCTCATTTTACTTTCAGATGCTTATCAATATTTTTGAACCAGTAACAAATGAGGCTTTCACTGTCTTTTGCTGCTTTATGCTCCAGACCATCAGGGCCTTTGGGAAGCCAGGTCTGACAGAGCACTGGACAAAATGGCACTGGGCCTGTTCAGCCAGCAAACTGAATCAGTAGGAGATATCTACAGGGGATACTGATGAATAAGTTAACTAGATACCTTTCCTTGTTCTACAACTTACAGGTTAGGTACTTGGTATAGTATCTCCGCAACAAGAGAAAGAGCTCCTTCTCTTAAAACAACCTCTGCCACAAAACCTTTTGTGGACTGGCTTTCAAATGCTACAGTTTCAATTATATAAAGTGGATTCAGACCAGGGCCAGTAAGCTGCTCCTGATTTACAAGGATGGAAATAAGAGGAAAATTTAGCATACGAGTTCACAGAAAGTTAATTGGCTGAACTCACAGGCAGAGAATCTTTCTCCATTAGACTTTTGCCTAAAATAAAGAATTAAGAACAAAATGATCCTCTGAACTTTTGAGCACAACTTAATCTACAAGACAACAGAAGGGGAGACAAAAGCAAGTGTTCAGCTCCAGCCCTGAGTCAATTCCCACAATGATCATCCCCAAAATGAAATGCAAAACCAACTGCCAGAGGACAGAGATTAATGTCTAGTTTCTAGATGCTCCCCTGCCCCCGCTGCATTCTGCCTCCATCCTTCCAATGCTTTCACTTCCTTTGTAGCCATCATTGCCAGGGCCTTAAGGTTTCCATGACTGCTAGTGAACTTGAGGAAAAGAAAAGGGCTTGAGCAGCAAAGGGGTGGATGACAAATATGTAACTGCATTACAGAGGAAAGAAAGCCACCAATCTGATGAACAGGAGCTCCAGTTGTTACAGGAAACTCCTAATCTTTGTATTATGGTGCAGTATGCACCATAAAGTTGGCAGCAGCAGAGCAAAAGGACAATTGAATCTTAGAAGCATACAACAGTTTGGGTTGGAAGGGACCTTTCCAGGTCATCTAGTCTCAACCCCACCCTGAAGTGAGCACGGACATCTGCAACTAGAGGAGGTTGCTCAGAGCACCATCCAACCTGGCCAGGAATGTTGCCAGGGATGGGACACTGACCATCTCCTTGGGCAACCTGGACCAGAATTTCATCACCCTAATCATAGCCACATCCTGCTCTGTCAGAGGGGCTGGACTCGATCTCCAGAGGTCTCTTCCAACCCCTGCCAGACTATGATTCTATCATAAGATATTGAGACAGAACCATCTTAAGTATTAACCTCTCGTACCTCCTCTTGTAAGCCAGGACAACCTCAGAACTTGCACCCACTCTGCTACATTTCTAATACTAGTCCCTGAAAAACTGGATAAAATTATATTCTGAAGACTTAATAGGCCACATTAAGACTAAGTGTTTAAAATTCCCACTAAAGTGAAACAGATGTTGGAATGCAGCAATGGAACTAAGAGTTGCATCACAGCACAGAAATAATTTTGAAGAATTATTTAAAAAGTGTTTGGAAGACAATATTTCTAGAACTATGCCAACTTATTATAAGATGAATATTTAAACATTTATATAGGACAGAGCTGAAGGCTCAACTCTCATTGCTATTGACTGTAACACACATTTCTCCAGAAACCGGGTGATGAGAGAAGATGTGTTTTGTTTCAGTGCCAGACATGCACACGGATCTCACACTGAGAAAAGTGTCTCTCAGTAATCCCCAGCGGCTGCAGGCACGATCCAGAAACCAAACCTTTGAGACCATTTAGTCATAACACTGGTACTTTGCAAATAAATCAAAAGCAAATCAAAAGTGGCCACAAGAAGATAAGACATTGGGTAACTTTGCTTAGGACTATATTCACTAGCACTGAGAAGAGCTTACTCCACTCTTATTACAATATCTTTGACTAATAGGACTGGAGTTTAGAAGGAGGGATGGCTTTTGGGGCTTTTTGTTGTTTTTTTTTTTTTCCTTTTTTTTTTTTTTTTTGAAGTGATGCTGTAATTCAAATCCTGGTAACCTTGGAAACAGCCTCTCTCCTCAGATATGTCTGTGTCAATTAAAGTAATTGGGACACTCCAGCTAATGGTGTCTAAATTTCAATATCCAGGCTAGTGTTGAAGCACTAGTCCTAAAGGACACTCAGCTAAGAAACAGATCCTCTTAAAAAAAAAGGTGGTCTTCAAAAGCTTCTTCTCTTTTTGTAAGCATTTGTCAAAAGGTTAGCTGGAAAGAGGCTGGCTGGCTTTAAAACATTTCTTTGTACGCTATGTGACACCCAGGGACTATTTAGTAATAGCGAACTTGGAGTTTATTCATATGTGTATGTAATCAAAGCTCCCTAGCAAAATGGAGAAACACTATTTATTGAGCTTTAAGATCTTTCACTAAAAACTCTACAGATTTAGAAAATTAACTTTTTTTTTCTTACCCTCTGTATATGTTTGTGTACCTACACATGCACACACACCACCTCCCCTCCCCTCAAAATTACATATTCACTACAAGTTTCTATACGTGGCAGGTTAACAGACATGTAATATTCTCTTTAAGTATATTTGGTGATCCTAAAAATTGGAATAAAACTTACAGAATTACCACCTGGTAACAGAGGTGGCTGGGGAGAAAAAAATTAAATCGTTAAAAAAAAAAAAAAAATCGAGAAGCTATTAGGAATTTCTCACAGCATCCAAAAGCAGCTTGTTCCTTCTTCCTCTACTGAAACCAGAAAGAGGGATTAAAAAAATAAAAAAGGAAAACTCTCCAACATATTTTGAAAGCCACAGCCACCAATCAATCACTCCATTCTGCGACGTGCATCACCACCACCTTTCTGCAGATACATATGTACATACTTTAGGAAAAACCTTTCCAGAGCATATCTTGAGAACCACTCCCCCACACCCAAAAAGAAGGCATTAAAAACAAAATCATTTATTTCACAGAAGATGCTTACTGAAAGAATATTGGCATGTAGCAATGCTAATTAAAAGGTAGACGGCTGAAAGATATTTGCTTATTTTCACATATTAAATTATTGTATGGAAGAAAATAAGTTTTCGTGGATGCATTTGGGTTTATTATGCATATGGTAAAGTGACTAGACCACATTTAACATCTGTCCTTTCCATCCCTATCAATATAAGGAAAACAGAGAAAGAATTAAGTAGTATTTGGGAAAAATTACCTAAATAATGATGGTTTGAAACTTGTTATTGGATATTTCAGTTATCACACATAATACTGACAAAGGGACTAAAATAAGAAAGTCCAAGCTTCAAGGAATCTTTTTCTATATTAAATATCTACTTTAAGTCTTTTCTAAAGCCCAGATGATCCAGACTAAAAGACCAGAAATGACCAGCAAATAGGGTATTCAGACCAGGCTGCAGCGACTCAGTCATCCTTCAATATTGTTAATAACAGAAAAGAAAAAAGGCAGCCCAGAGTGCAGTAGCTGAGTCAGGACCGATACACACATTCACTGCCAAAGGCACACAAAGATCAGAAAAAAAAATAAAAATCACAGTCCTGAATTGGCCGCCACGACTGTTGTTTCAGTCCCTTTGAGATTTAAAGTTATTTATATAAGAAATGTGTAATGCAATATGGAATAACTCGATCAACAAGATTTAAAATGAGACTCGTACAAGACTACAGTGGAACAGCTGCCAAACTGGACTTGGGACAGCTCAACTTTAGAAGGCCATTTTTCAGTTTAAAGACTGCAGTAAGCAAAATCCCGAAATATTATGCCTATAAACCAGTTTGGAAATATGCTGTAATACTCAGTAAAACCAGCAAAGGTAATACAACTTCTACCTTGTTACTCATTATGGCTTGAATATGGGAAGCAGTCCAGTCACCAAAAACCTAGACAGGAATGGTTTTTGTAATGATTTATTCTTATAAAGTAAAAACTTGTGTTCGTATTCTCACTCTTCCAATGTAAAGTAAGGGTGCAATTCTCCCTCCACTGAAGGAAACTCAGTTTGACATTCACATCAACAGCTGCAGAATTAGGCTATAAAGCTACACTTGCATATAAACAGCTGTCTGACAATCACAACACAGAATAAACAGAAACTCAAAGTTAATTCAGAGTAATTATTTATACAGGCTTAAGTGAGATCAGCATTGTGGATTTTTTTTATTTGGTAAAGATAAATTTTTTTTTTACTACCTTCTTTTACATGAATAGATATTCAACACTCTCTTGCTTAAAAACACATCATGTTTTAGTCTAAATATGTACACTTTATGTGATTCCGAGGCAAAAATGGTCTACTTGGTTTATTATACTAGTTTTACATTAAAAAAAAAAGTGTTATCTTCTCAGCAGAAGATATTTTAATGCTGTACTAAGTCCATTCTGTTGACCATATTATAAGAGGCCCACTACAGTGGATCATGCCAATCAGATCTTCCAGAAACACCAACAGAATTAAATATACAATAAAGGCTACGGAGACTTTTCCAAGAAAAACAAGTGTGGCTGGTTTTAGAACATTCACTGAGCTATCTTACAGAAAACACAAGTTGAAATCAAACTCTGATGAAACATGGAGGAGGCCTATGCAAGTGAAGAGCTGCTCAGCAGCTCATGAAGGCAGGTGCTGGAGATCCCTGGTCTGCAATAACCCACAAGAGCCCAGCTGGAAGGATCATGGACCCAGAAGCCACAGGATTTTCCTTCAGCCACAGAAGTGAGACATTCTTGGACAACAGATGTTCCCTGAGTCTAGAAGCCATGCTGGCCAGGGCCCTGAAGCAGTTAAGCTGCATGTCTTGTACCGAGCCAGGGACATGTCATGCTGTGCAACTGAATCGTTCTTCGTTTTATTAAAGAATATGATGTAAGCTGCAAAGATCAAGTTGGGTTTATTCAGCACCTGTCAGAGCAGGTGTCTTCTGAAGTTTTATGTCTACTCTACCTAAAGCAAAATAATGGAGACCTTCAGGTCCATAAACACTTGAATTTTGTTGCCCTATTTTGAATTAGAACAAGATCAAAACAAAACAACTCTCTGATCTTGAAAACAATCTGAGAGAAGAAATATTGTGCCATAGTGTAGTGCTGGCCAGGCAACATTTGCTCTCATGCTATTCACAAAAGCATTTGCAATCTCAGCCCCATCTCCAATATTCAGCATTTTCTTCACTTCAGACTAAGCACAGGATGATGAAAACTCATGAAACATGATGGTGCCAAAAGAAAATCTGCACCACCATTAATTGCTACATGAGTACATCAGATCTGTCATGAGCAGTGACATGCCAGGCATAACAAGCATCTCTGAAGTCAAAATCCCAGTTTAACTCTGCCACAGAATAAAGGATGCTGATGACAGATGGGCAGAGTTAAGCAAGTCATTCGGCCAAAATCCTAGATAGACGACCATAGCTGCATTTCACTGCCAAGATAAGAACCTTAGTTTGTATCAGAAACCACTAACTTTCTGGCTTCAGTCAGGAAAGAGAAAAAATCCATAAAGAATTAGTGTTATAAATAATAAGAATAAAAATGAAATAATCATCCACACTCCTGGCCCCTGTTCCTAGCTTTCTCCTCTGGCTCCAGGACTATTCCCTCTTCCTACATAGTCCCAGTTCCATGTAATTGCAGAACCTGCCATTCCACATCAATTAACTCTACTATCCAGTTAAGTCAAAACTCTTCCCTTTTATCTGACCGTTTTTCATCCTCTCCAACTGAACTAGCATTCACTTTTATTCTGCCATGCTGACTGGGCACCAGCTTGGAGTCACTGGATGGAAAGGTTCAGTCATGCCTTCTGTCTGGTAAGCCTGACATCACCTCTACTAGAAGGTGATCCATTCTCATTTACTCCACAGTGACAGCACATCACTTGCCAAAGTTATATGGAAGCTTCACATTCCATGCAGTCAGGAAGGACCCTGCCAGGCAGACCCATCATACACAACATGGAATTTTACCACTTTGCTCCTGCTCTCCCAAATTCTGCTGGGACAGTTTGGTTCAGGCTCACACATTTTAAGCTGAAGTTGCATACTCTCAATTAAGAGTTCCCAACAATTTCAGTAGGAGCTACAGATATCTAAGAATCAAGAATATTCTCTATCTTATTGAGGTTAGCTGTGCATCCAGTCTTCTGCTGCTCCACACCCCTCCCTCAAAGTCAGCAGGGCTGAAAAGAGTATAATACATCAGGGAAATTCCAGCCAAAGTCTCTTCCAATCTTTGAAGCATTCACTTTTTTCCTACCTATGACTTGTAACAGCAAGTTACAGAGTACTGCCATTTATGTAAACTTGCATTTTAAGCTTAAATCTATTCTCAATAAGATGAAGACAACGATTTACTTCAGTATGAGAGAATGAGATCATTACAAGCACACTAAAGTCAAATAAAATGGCAAGAAAATTTTCAAATATTTCTTGATATTGGCAACTTGTGTAGACTTACTTTGCTAGTCATTACCATCTGGTCAAAATTAAAACAATCAATAATACATTTCTCCTAAAAGAGAAACCCAACATAGCACAATGCCATATTGCTGTGTGCATTAAATCAATAGACCTCCTCAGTTTTAATGTAGTTGTTGAAATACTTGAAAGAGAATTTTGAACAGAGTGTTTTTTAAACCACAGAATCTCACATCCTTCATGATGAACACAATAGGCTTTTAATGAGTGTTCCTCCCTACAGATAAAGCTCTTGACAAAAATTAAAATACATGAGATTCAGAAAGGCTTTGCAATTAAAAACAACACAAACAAACAAAAAACCCAAACAAAAACAAAGAACCCACACCACACATTTCACATGTAGTTCACAGATAGGCAGAATGAGAAAAAATCTGGGGACTGCTTGCCCCCAGCCATTTACCAAGCCAAACAAGCCAAGGACACACTTGTGACAAAACCTTGTTTTAGGGAAGGATTTCAGCCCCTGTCTGCTCAGAAGTACAGTTTGTAGGATCAGTAATCAGTTTTTCAGTAATATTTATTGCTGCCTGTAAGCCCAGATGCAGGGACCTTTATGCCACCACTTCATGAAGTGTTGCAAGAGCACTACAGAAAGGGTAAGACCCATTCAACAGAGCAACAAGGACAACTAAGGTGATTAGGATGGGGAAAGGGTGCTCTGATGCACAGGTAGGACAGTTGGGAGTCTCTGAGTAGAACATGTTTTGCATGTCAATACCTTCACATTTATCCAAAACAAGAACAGACTCTCCAGCAAAAAAGGTCAAAAGAAACTTTGAGGAAGACCAGTTTATATTTCAACTTTTAAAAGCAGGACTATGAAAAGCAAAGGAGAGGATTAGTCCAATTCATGATACTGAAGAAGGAGGAAGATATGCATGACTAGAATCAACAAAATGACTTATGGTGCTCATATGACAACATCAGACAGTAATAAGACAGGGAAAGGAAGAAATACTAATTTAACTTCTCCACATTTATGGGTCTGAATATTTGGGTTGATATTCATCACTGGGCTCATTGTGGAGGATGTCTGAATTTCACATCTGGTTTCAAAATCGCTTTTTATTTAAAAAAATATATTGCAGTAGATTACTCCTAATGAAGGAATGCAAATGGAATGCAAATACCACACACTAGTCTCAGCCATTAAAACCTTTAAATCAGAAAGAAACTGAGCCAGAGGGAAAAAAGCCCACAAAAAAAAAAAAAAAAAAAAACACAACCAAACAAAAAAACCCCACACACCACAAAACCAAAACAACAACTACTGTAGAAGTACCTCAGATTCACTCCTAGTAACTAAACGAAGACTGACTTGTCTGTTACTGGCTCAGTTATTTACACAGACTCAAGAGGACAGAGGTAGGAGAAATGGGAGGAAGGAGTAGCTTCTTAGGAAAATCTTCTGTCCTATCAGGCACTACTGGCTTTGCATCTGTCCAGACACACAAAGATGCTTTTTTTTCCCCATAGACATGGACCTTCCACAAATTGCTTGTGAGGTGTCTAGATGAATCCTAAAGCACTTAAGCATCTAATTTTCAGATGAGCTAGAAGGAGGAATCACAATATTATTAAAATAATCCACCATCATCCTGTGGAAAATACCACTGGAGCTAAACCACAAAATGCACCTCCATTCTAGTGAACCTCCTCACCCTTTAGCTGTGGATTCTCAATACAAAGTGTGTTCTCACAGAAAAACTGTCAACTTATCCTTCCCACACTGCATTTGGACTGTCTTCACTGCCTCTATTTGACACAGGTCTGACGTGCACCTGAGTCACTTTTCTTCATGCCAATATGTGCATATCATACTTTTGATCACCAAGACCTATTTTTGCAATCTGGAAGCTGGTTGCAGATAGCAACACTCAGAAAAACATACTGGTCTTAATGTCATTTTCTTATATATATTTATTGAGAGGTTAAGTGCTCATTTTCTCTAGAAAGATAAACTCGAGGTAGAATTTAAACATGGCTAAATGCCTGCCACACAAAATCTTCAAACAGAGGGTGTGAGAAGCCAAACACAATGGTAGGCTGTGCAGAAGCAGAGCTGAGGCAAGTGCTTGTAAAGGAAAAACACTTCTGCAGTTCTGTCAGTGGGTACATCCAAAAGCCATTGCTGGAGACCTATAGTAATGTTTACATAGTTCTCAGCTCCTCTGAGGAAGTACTTAAGTACTAGTCCCAGAGAGCCAAGTGACAGGAATGCAGAAATAGGACAATCCTCTCCAGCAGAAGGAAAGACTTGGGAAGGAGCAGGCCAGAGAACACTATGCCCTGGAGCATTTGCCTTTGCAGATCTGAGTTACTGACACAGCAAAAAGTCCTTCCTGGTTTGGGAAGGAGACTTTCTGTACAGACTTTTTTCATACTCCAGTGCAATAAAACACAATGCAGAAGACATGTATTCCACAGGAGATTGGAACACACTGTGGCCCATGTCCTAGGGACTATCAAATAAAGCCACCTGTCACTCATGAGCCTCATAGCTCATGCTAGCATCTTGCAAGATTAAACACAGAAGGAAAACAAGGAATGACTCTGCAGTGGATAAAAGACAATCCTGAATTGCATGGGCAGCAAAAGGACTTCAGAAAGGGGATGGACTCTTTCTGGAGAAAGGGCTAGAGAATTAAGGGTCACTCTATTCCTCAAGTGGGAGGCCAAAACAACAGCATTGGAGCAACCTCCAGTTGTACTGCTCTTGTACAACAAGGCTATATTTATTTTCTTTACTCCAGGAAGGTGTACAGTGTACAACACATGAGCCACATGGATGTGTTTTCCAGACAAGTGTAATTACCCATCCTTTGTCCTCATGCCTCAGTGCATCAAAGCTTTTTAAGTCATCAACTAATTTAGCCTACAGACATCAGACTGTCATTAGGAAGAGGCTGGCACATTTGTCAAGATAGTATGCTATGTAGGCAAGAGTTCTTCACCATTATTAGTTAAAAACCTAGCAGGTTTCCTGTTAGCACTGAATAAGGTTAATAATGACCACACAGAAAACCTTTGAAATGGTGACAGAATCATGGGCCTCCCAAAAGAGGAGGAAAAAAAAAAAATCTCTGTAAAACTCCTAAGTCAGGAAATTTGATATTGGAAGGGAACAAGCCCAATAAATCAGGTGATGGTTACCAAGTACCTGTGTCAGGATAAAGGGCAAATGAAACTCAAGGCATTATATCCAATGAACTGTAGAGACAGAACCGCATTGCAGGCCAGCCACAAGTGTCTGTGCAAGGTAACTGGACTATCGCCTTCACTATGCTGAACCACACCAAGCATATTCAACTTTTTAATCCCAGAGCACAATGCTGCCCTCATAGTATTATTTTCATCTGGTTATAGATTTGAATGTGCTGTTCCTATACACACTTTCCACTCGATAACTTAGATATGCCCTCTAAAAAAAGAAAGGAAAAGATACAGGCATTGAATTTGCATTTTTGAAAGCTTATGTAAATGCACATTCATAGAGAGGGCATGAGAGCAATACGTCAATTAATAAGGAAAACTTGTACTGACAGAGCAGCCCTGTTTCGAGAACTTCTGGTTAACCGAGGTCACGTCAGAACACATTTAACCTCTGGCAGTTCCTTTGCTGTTGAGTTCTCCCCAACTACAGCCAGTGCATCTTGGTTTTCTCAGTGTTTAGGTCTGGGACTTTACAAATAGGGGACTGGATATTTTGGAGTAGTTCAAGCTTTTTTCTTTAGACAGTCTTCCTTATTTAAAGACTAAAGCATGTGGAAAGAATCATTCCTGGGGTGCTGTAACCAAACTCTGTGCAGTGCTGAGTTCACTAACTACCCAGCCAGGCTTTTGAAAACAAAACCATGTAGCATACCATAAGTCAGACAAATGTTTTTGGTTTTGGGGTTTTTTTTTCTTTAAAGGCAGCATGGTTATTTTACACTTGCTTATTTAAAAATATACAGGAATTATAAGAAAAATGAGAGAAGAGTCAGGTACTGTCCAAACCTCAGTTAGAACTGTTCTGGACTGATAACTAATATTTTCACTGAAATTTTAGTGAGTTATTTTACCCTGTATACAGTTTTCTAACTTGCTGGTTAGCTTCATCCTTCACCTCTAAAAAGCTGTCCAGATTCCTTGATAAGATTGATGGTAAATTGTTTTATTTGCCATTCCATTTTCTTACGGAATTAGATGAAGCCAAAAGAAAATTTTTTTTTTTGTGAAACTGAATTAGATGCCCAACCCAAAACTCCTCAAGTATTTATTCACATATACAGTAGTTCATCAGCTCTAAAAGTCTCAGCTTTATTATGCGCTTGTCAGGATAAATGATAATGCCAAGTGGCTGGCAGGATAACGAACAATTGCCATGATAAATGGATCGTCACACAAAGCTATCAGAAATACAAAGATGATGATGAGAGCAACACTTCGAGCTACACCTACAGTTCCTCTTTTTCCATTTTTCCCCATGTGTTGCTCAATTTTCTTCTATCTCAAATTTACTTGGCTGGAACAGAGGTGGAACAGGAAACAAATTGTGGTTAAATTCTCTAGAGATGCAAAGTACAGCTCTGCTCCAATCAATGGGTAATTGCACATTCATGCCACAGATGAATTTGTCCTCCCTGCAAACAATTTAGCAAGTATTGTTAATATATTGTTTCACAGTTATTAAATTTGCCCTCTGATGAACATCTGTTATCTGCTGTGTTAAGACACTCTCCTTCCTGTTGCTTCACGCACCATGTAAAAAAAAAAAAAAAGATTTTTACAAGTAGAGATTGTTGCTTTACTATAGTAGGGTCAAAAGCTATCCCATATTCAGTTCCCAAATTAATTTGTATAGTACAACCTTCAAGCCAACGAAAGCAGATTTTAACCACAAAGTAGAGAAGCCAGGGAAGAGAGGAGTTAATTGAACTCTCAACTTCTTTGACTGTGCAAATATCCAAAAGTGAAGCACTGTAGAACCTGAGCTTGGAAAACATCACTTCAGTAAACAGCCCTTGTTGATACCAGTACCACAATGAGCTGACAAAGCTATTCAGCTAAGCATCACACACACTTTCAACATTCAGGAGGCTTTAACATCATATAGCATTTGACTTTTTTGCCCCACACCAAGTAAATTACATTTACAGTTTCTACAGTATTTATAGTATAAATGTAACACTAGAGGCCATAGTAAGAGTTGAAGTGGAGAGGGGAGGGGAAGAGAGAAAAAAAAAGTCACCCTTGTACCTGCAGGTACATTTCAGGCTGAGGCAAGGGTATAAGAAGAACAAAAAAAAAAAAAATCATAGAATGTCTTGCACAGATACCTCCCACTAGACGAGGTTGCTCAAAGCCCCATTCAACCTTGTCTTGAACACATCCAGTGTTGGAGCAACCACAGCTTCCCTGGCAGCACGTGCCAGGGTCTCGCCACCCTCAGAGTCAATTTCTCATCTATATCTACCCTCTTCCAGTTTGAAGCCACTATCCCTCACTGTATCACTACAAGCCTTTGTAAAATGTCCCTCACCACCTTTCTTAAAGACCCCCTTCGAATACTGAAAGGCCGCAATAAGGTCTCCCCAGAGCCTTCTCTCTTCCCAGCTGAACAACCCCAACTCTCTCAGCCTCTCCTCATAGGAGATGTTCTAGCCCCCAATCATCTTTAGGGCTTTCCTCTGGGAGATGGATGGAAAGCGAAAGACCAGGCCAAAAATTCTCCACTGGAATGGGCCATTTCCACTCCCTCCTCCAGTTCACCTTTATGTTCTGTAGTAACAGGATTTGTAGTATTCACATGAAGTAAATGATGTAAGACATCTACCATCCAACAGATCAGTATTGCCTCCCCTAACTCCTATCAGCTTTTCTGAGCTCCCAAACACTATGAGATTACAGTGAGAGAAAACAGATTCAGGTCAGCAACCCTGAACACAAAAGCTATACTTGCAGTACGGGAATAGTGGGAAAAGCAATTGCCCGTGAATTCTTGGTGAACCAAAAGCAATTAGATTTTACAGAAAAGGAAACAGAAATAAGTTTTCTTTAAAAGGATAGCACACACATCATTTCCCTCACTTCAGCACCTTACAAGTGATGCACACCATCAGAATCTCTCAAATGTTTTACAAACAAGAGTAGCCCCTTTTATTCCAGGTGGCCACGAAATAAGCTTGGCCTTTTCAACTTTGGTTGTACTTAAACATTATCAGAAAGTACCTGAAGAAGCACAAAACCATTTTGAAATAAATGGATCTAAAGTTTAAGTCACAACTTCAGGCCTGAAAAGTAGCAAGGACAGGAAAAAAAAAAAAAAAAAAAAAACAAACCAAGGAAGAGAAAGAAGAACAAACAAGACACTCAATATAAAAGAACTGCAAAGAATCACAGGGCTAGTACCTCCAGAGACCATCTCATCCATAGCTGCCTCTTGCTCCGCAGGAGTGACAAAGCAGAAATGACAGGTGTCTGCCTAGGCAAGTAAAAGCTGCACTCTAAGCAGCGCAATTCAGTGCTTCATTATTATTGTGGAAAAAAAAGGGGGACACCTAAGAACAGGTCTAAGAAATGCCACACCAGGCTCAGCTTTGAAACAGTCAGCTCTGGAATTTGAGCAACTTTCATAGGTTTTTACATGCCCCACAAAACATACCTTAAACAGGGCCTGTTTTCAGAGAACAGCAAATCTCCTGGTAGAGAAAACAAACGGATTTCCAGTATTCAAATCAGTGCTCGCCTCCACATATAAGAGCATGGCAAGTCATTTTAAGAAGCGACTGTGACCAGTGATGCTGGAAAGTGACAGCAGAGAGTGTCTGAACTGAGGCAGAGCTAAAAATCTGCTCCACAGCTCAAGACTAATTGTTGGGGTTTGTACTGGAGAGTTACAATCATTTGAGAAATGCTGGAAAGCCTGCCTGAGTAAGAGGAATTTAAGCCAGAGTAGTTAAAACTTGCTTCACCCAATTAATGTGGTGACATTTGTATAAAATAAAGGTCCTGACATTTTTGCTACTACAGTTAACTGCTAGCCTGATCATTATCCACAAATAATACCAGCATTAAGTTCATATCACAGCTTTCAAAGATTAATAAAGAATGCTACAGGTTACATGCTCATATTACCAGTGAAATACCATCAAAACTGCTGGGAGTAAGATAGCAACTTCCCAGTGACACAACAGTGTTCAAAAGGAATTTTTCAAACAGCTGCTGCTGGGACAAATCCCTGTGCTACGGATGACACCGCAGGGTCTACACACATACACAAGATAGTGCAGATTTGCTTTATAAACTCTTCTCCCGGTGACAGACTGGCATGTAAATAATCTAGTGACAGAGCAGAGGCAGATTTGCCTTCCTAGAGAGTGAAGTCAGAGCAGCAAACAGTTTTTCAGGTATAAAAGGCCTGTCACACTGAATGGCACCAGTACAGCCAAGTTTGAAATCAGGTATATAATTGATATCAAACTTAGAATTCCCACATGATTTAGACCTGGCTCTTGTTCCCATCTGACTTGGAAAATAAAGTCCTGTGGAGCCTGTAGCTTCTAGTTTTAGTTTTTCAAGACTCAAATTCACTTTAGAACTTGAAATTTTCCATTCCATAAAAACTGAAAAATAGCAACAAAAAATATTAATTTCAATAGCATGTCCATTCTGGTAGTCTATTACTGACATGTCATTGAATAAAACAGCAAATCAAGTGAAACTTTAAGGTGCCTTTAGCAGATGTTTAACCTTCTCCCATCCCTCTTCCTCTTCACATTTTAGGCAGGGATATTGCTCACTTCGTAAGACTGCTACAGAAACACAACAAAATCCAATTAGTATTATTTCCATTCTAACTTGTTTAGCCACATGATAATCACAGAAGCGATGCCGAGCCTGGACTGCTCAGCATTACAGAAGTCACTCATAATACAGAGCACACACATTGCTCTTCAATATCTTCAGCAATTAGATACTGTAGGACTTTTATTTGTGAGTAGTCTCATATTTTTGGGTGGAAACAGAATAAAATACCACATGCCTGACATATCTGAGGAAGAGCCAGCCAGACAAAAAAACAAACCTCATACTGCAACCTCCCTGGGGAAATCTTTGTTCATTTTAATACTTGTTCAGTCAGCTGTCTCCGTGAATGACAAGGTTTTATCTCTAATGTGAATGGCTTCGAAGGCTACTTGCATTATCCATTCTTCAGCAGCTGCTGCTGAAACCACAGGGTTGCAAACTTATAATTAAATCCAGCTGCCACTACTGTGAGTTCAGTTCTATCGAAGGGAGCAGTAATGCCTCATGGTTGCTGGCAAGATTCTGTCCCCTTTTCTAGACAACGTAATTAACTCTTTTGCCCCTTTTAGATGAAATAAACATCAGCGCTGAAGAATGCTGTTAAATGACTGTAAAATAGTATTTATAGAGAAGAATTCTGTTGTGGTCATTACACCTGAGAAAACAACTTTCTAGGTGGATGATGGCTAACAGCAAATTGCTGTTTCCTTAAAAGCATTGAGAGAACACCCAAGGAGACAAGGCACAGGATGGAAGGAAGTTCCTGTAGAAAGGAGGTATGGCAGGATACACATTAATAGATCTACTCTTAAGCCTTGAAGCACAGCTCTAAAATAAAGCAGATAAAGATCCACCCTGAGAGAACTGCGCGCAAAGGCTGTAAAGAAACCTAGAACAGCTCCATACGCACACTTCCAGAATTATACTGTCTTCTACGGTCAAAAGCTGTTCCCATCCACATGTAAACAGTAATTAGCCACTTAAATTTGACTTCTAGTCATAATCCTTGAAGTGCTTGAAGCCCAAAAAGGCTCCATTTCCTCACTTTTATAAGAAGCATTGCAATAGCAATGCCTCAAAAACATTTCATGGGAGTGAAAGCAATCAGCAACAACAAGCTAGATCAATGCCACCAAAGTAGAAAGCAACAGTCAACTCAGCTTTGTGAGGAGTTCTCATTATTTGTACCTCTTTGGAAACAGACAACAGTCCAATCACTTCCAAGAATGGGTGAGGAAGGACAACAGAAGACATAATCACCTGACCTGTGACACCAAGGGCAATAAGGGCAAAGAAAGGGGAGCGCTATCTGTTGAGAGGAGAATGAAATGCACAGCAACCACCTCAAAATTCTCTACAAACATCCCAAAATACATCAATAAAGCTTAAAGAAAAAATCTGCTTAATATTCCACCAAATCAGTTCATCTCAGGGTTATCTAGATGCTTTTAATATATGGGTTACATACAGAGCTACAAAAAAAATGCATAAACCAGGTGCTGGCAAGTGTCACCACAGCAACGTGGGCCATTTAAAGTCAACTGTATTACTCAACCTAAGTGTCCACGATCTAGCTCAGATACCTCTGCACTGCAGCAGCCAGGCTGGATAGCCAAATAAATTTGCACACAGCCACACAGACCAGCAGGATTCATGACACAGAATCCAGATGTTTCTAGAGACTCAAGGTCTGCTCACTCGCCTTTTGATGGTGGGTAGGGTGGGAAACACAGATGTGCAAGCATCTCTGCACCACCTTCATCTTCGGTGTGGTTTGCTACCACATTTCCCGAACCAGTATCAAGCAAATAGTAGCAGCTAGAAAGCAGGTTTTCTTCCTTTTTTTTTATTACTTATTTTTTGCAGCAGCAGGTACAAAGTAAACAGCCTTTTGTCCCAGAGACAATAAGGGGGAATTTTGCTTTCAAGCAGTTATTCTTAGGTTAATTTACTTCTGACATCTTTGTTTGCTGTTTCACCACTTGCCGTCTGTCTACCTGTCGCTTTGCACTAATGGCTGCAAAGCTCAGGCACTCCCAAAGCATTTCAGTAAGATGGGCTGATTATTATATCCTGTCATATTTAGGTGAGAGTCAGTCGTGATTTTTCAATCAGTGTTTTGCCATTCCCATTTGAAAAAGACAAAGCTTTTATTCCTCCTACCTTCTTAATGGCTACTTTAAAGGGCTTTTTATCTGCAGAGGTTCGTATCTCACTGATGCTGTAGACAACACTAGCAAAGAGTAGGTGCATGTGAAGAGGGAGGCAAGTACAGAGGGAAGGGCAAAGAAGAATGAAAAGGTTGGAGGAAGCCATACTTTCAGGTTTGGAATCCTTGAAGTCCTTGTAACTGGAATTAATCTCCAAATTAACTGTTAGAACAGATCAATTATTAGAACAACTAATGTCATTTTATCTTAACTAGAACTTTTTTCCTTGAGAGGTTATAGATGGCTTGAGACTTCTGCAGTGTTTTGGGCTCTACATTCGTCTTTTGCAAGTCTCTGCACAGAAAAACATTCAGCTCATCTTTCTCAGGGGTTTCTAATTGGCTCCATCTCTATGATATTTAGGTCCGACATCACAGCCACAAATTAATACAAACATATGTCTATAATTTCTTATTCAAATCACAATCTATTTTAAGTGTCAGGGTACCTATTGGTTGCCATCAAAGTGCTGAATATGGGAGATGGAGCGGAGAAAAGTATAGGAGCATTAGAGCAGACCCAGAAGCATTATTCAATGACAGCAGATGACTTTTGATAGACCTACACGTAAGGCTTAAATTCAGTTTCTAATGGACAGTGTTATTAAGAAAAATACTTAAAACAGTTTTCTTTTGATTTTAAAAACTTTAAAGCTCCAATGTGAAGTGTATATGCTACATTAAAGCTTGGGGCAGGGGGAATATAATAAAAGAATCAACCAGCATATATTTGCTTCTCAGATTTAAGGCAATTAGATCACTAAAGTGCTGAAGGTCTCCAACTATCCAGTGAGACTAGAATCTGCCAAAAGGTTACATCTGAAGACTTTACCATGGCTAAAATTTCGTTTAAGTTGATGAACTAATTACAGACTGAAAGAGCAAGACACCACTAGTTTTCCCTTTTTCCTACAAGTAAGACAGAATGAGATTGATTGGTTCTCAGTAGTGTAGAATGTCACCAAAAAAAACCCACAAAACCAACAATCAATTCAGTTCATTAACTATAAATAACTGCTCTGATTAATATACTAATTTTAAACACCAAAGGCCTATTGGCATATTTTCTCTTGCAAATACTTTTGATCAACCACACAAGATTGCCTAAAGCATTTAGTTTGTATAAAATCCTTTACAAACTCAATTTTTATCCAAATTTGCTCCTGACAAAGCATGAATCAAAATCATGCGGTAAAAAAAGCCAAACAAAAAATCATCCACCATTTCTAAGCACAAGAAACAGGAAAGCATATTAAGGTACTTGCTTAAATAGATTGTATTTACTACTTCCTGATTACTAAAAGTGACCAAGTGTCAAGCTCTTATGGCAGTCCAAGGGAAGGGCTGGCTTCATACTGACACCTCCCTCTTGTTCCTGTGAATTCTCAAGCTACTTGGACAGAGTTGACCATCCCCATCCTGCTACTGCAGTTAATTCCTACCCTAATATTCTTCCAAACCATGCAAGTATTGCCTGTCTTGACAAATTACACAAGTCATGCTTTGTAACAGATCTGAAATGGTTTTTGATGTGCCAGGACAGCATATTTTTCATCATTCATACCTTCCTCTCTGGGTTTTTATCTGAACAGCATTATTTTAGTTGCCTCTGTGCTTACAGGCTCTCTGGATTTTTGCTCCAACAAGGAACCTTTAAATGCTGCCAAGCTTTTATATTGCTTCTGGAAGGGCCACAACTGGATTTGTAGATTTTGTGAGGCTTCACAGCCCCCACCCAAGGCAGAAACAGACAGTTCTGCAACAGTGGATTTCAAGGTCACCAAGAAGCAGCTTGCACAAGCAGCATCAGGATGAAGGCAGCAGTGACAGCAGGACACCAATGCAGCCCTGACAACTGCAAGCTGACAGAGGCTGATGATACACACAGAGGATTGCACCAAGTGATAAAAGGCTGTGTTTGGTACAAACTCACCTGATGCTAGTGTGCTACAAACAATAACATCAAGGAAGTTGAAGAGATGCAGAGTACGAGGACAAACAGAGTAATAACAGCAGTACCTTCATATGAAGCAAGGTACTGAGAAAAGTTTGAAAAAGTCATCCTTATTTTGGACTGAGCAGGTTTCTAGCTCTCCTTTTGGGTTGTCTTTCTCACCTACAGGACCACTCTACACAAGCTAAGCATCCAACTTGCTATGCCCTACAAAGACACATCTAGCAGTTTTAGGAAGGTCAAAGTTGTCTAAGCCAACTGAAGTAGGACTTTAAATCCCCAACCATCTAAAATAAATAATGCACTTTGGGCAGTAGAACACTCTTAAGACTGAATAAAATTCACCTTAAATAGTTTTAAAGGAACAATGAGATCTTCAGTGTTGGAGAGAAGTACAGTAAAGCACCACCACGTGAAACTAACTCATGCTGCTCATCTCTCCTGGGCAATTCACATAACAAACAGAAAGGACGTGCCAGGATCTACTCTTAACTTCTGATGAAACACATCAGCACACCTTGTTAGCTGTGTTTGCTGCTTAAGATACACTCCGTGTTTTCAAATTTCACTGCTTGGAAGGGTTTTGAATACTCTAGTATAACAGCACTGTTATTACTTTGACAAGAGCTAAAAAAGATGTTCATTACCACAGTCCCTAATGCAGGCACAAGCAGTTGCACAGCTTTGAAGTGCTTCAGCATATTCCAAACCAACAGGATGCTCTCAAGCTGTCAAGAGCTCACACATCACTGGTGCTCCTTTCCTGCCATATAAAGGACCAAAAGCATCTACACCTTCGTATTTGCTGTCAGCCACTGCTTCTTAATCACAAGAACAGAACAGTAGATTAGCCGAAGAAAAAGTTACAGGACTGACGGATCATTTTTCCTGGGAGTTGAAAAGGAGCAGAGGAAGAACAGACAAGCAGGTCCCACTAGGAGTAGAGGGTGAGGACAAGGTTTCTTTCTACGAGAAGAGAGTACCTTTATCCCAAGCAGCCTAATCAGTCATCTGTGCTTCCCTTGCCACAACTGGTTCACTAGCAGTTCACTGGTCATTTGGAGCAGGAGAACGACTGAGCTAGGGTAAGAAAAAAAAAAGGCCTGAAAACCTTTAAGAGGTTATGTGCATTAAACTAGAGCAATCAATGTAAATTATCTTTGTGCCACCTTTTTCCATTCTCTCTATGGGCTAATAGAGAAATATCATGTTAAAAGTGTCATCTTTGGTAAAACTGCATGGGACTCATAGCCAAAAATATGAGAAAAAAAATACCAGGACCCCTAGCAACAGTGAGGGCCTTGCTATCAGCAGCATCGCATGAGCATGTTGGAGAATTAATCTACCTTCACAAATACTCAAACATTATCTAGTTCCACTGGGAAACCAAGATCTGCAAAAACTAAAGACATCTCTACAGGTAACAGATCCACCAGAATTCTAATCTTGCCGTTTGCTATTTCAAGGGACCTACAAAGAATGAAGATTTGTAGCACTGTCTCAGATACACGCTGCCCTGTAAGGCTTGTCTAGGTCTTCAGTCTCAAAGAAGAAGAAATATACTTCTCTACAAAAGACCAGAATGGCAGGCAGGACATTAATCAGAAGTTTTATCACATCATTCTCTGCAGGAAGAGATATTTCCTAGAGGAAAATGGAAGAAAATTCTTTTTCACAATGAATTAGAGTGTATTTTTAGTTGCTAGAAGATACACCAGAATTCATGCTGTTTTAATCAATGGCTTCAAAAAAAAAAAGAAAAAAAAACACAACAAAACACCTTTGTTTTAAGTAGTTCTGGAAACTCCAAAATGCCTGGACTACAAGGTGCTGACATTTTTGTTTACTAGAATCTTTATATAGTTCAATATCTTAATAGTGTGTGACCAGAGCTAAGGAAGAGATTGACAGCTAGTCAATGAACTGATGAATATCTATCTCATAAGCATTTTAGCTACCCATGCAGTGTACATTTTGCCTTTATATACACATTCCAATGCTATTATCTTACGCTTAATTACTTGGGTCTCAAAGCACTTTACAAAGGAATGAGCTATCATTATCAGCATTTCATATACAAAGAAATTGAGGCATAGTGGTATATAATTTGCTCAAAGTTATTGAGCTAATATCCAAGGTCAGTAGCAGGTAAGAAAGCCAAAGCTCTTATCTCAAATATCAGGCAAGCACTGTATTCAGTAGACCACACTGCCTCTCAAGATGTGGCAAATGTTTCCCAAGCACGCAATCTTTAGTAATCTACATGAGGCAGTGTAAAAGAATTTACAATTCCACCTGTGTCACAGCAAACATTACAGTGTAAAATTTAAATACGTTGACACTTAATCTGTTAAACACTGGAATACTGTGTTCAGCTTTCTTCAAATGATTAAGTTAAGATGACAAATGTCATGTCATTGTAAGATGACTTTCCTGACAAGTCTGCCCTGGTCATTCCTCACCTACTTTTAAACATCTTCTGACGACACCCATCGTCTCAGAGATGCTCAGTTGTAGTTACTCTTTCCTAATGATGGTAGCCTCTTGCAAAACCTGTGTAATGCTGGGAGTATGTCAGTCAAGAGATTATAAACTCTGTTCAGTTCTCATTCTTGCTTTTCCTTCAGTATTAAACCAGCAGGAGGCACTTAGTAAAACCAGCAACAACTTGGGGTTTGATGACAAGATGTTTAAAGTGTCAAAATTAACCCCTCATTTTGCATTGAATGATGTTTATGCACACAAGGAGTAAATAAAGTTACCCTTGTTTGTAGAATTTGGAATGCTTTCACTCATTGCATGTCCAAGTACAGGTCCCAGGACTGAATTAAACAAGCAAAATGAAATTAATTTATTTCCATGTCCAGCTCAGGTGGCTAGCAGACCTTGAACAAGATTACCAGGACAACTAGTGAATAACAATGAAACCAACACTGCAGCAGTTTATTCTTGGTGCTGGGTTTTACCTTTTCTCTTTTTTGTTACAACTCTTCCCTCCCTTTCCACTGGGCCCAAGGGAACTAGGAATCTCAACTTCCAAACAAGTTAAAAAAATAGAAATACAGCTTGCAAGTTTACATTGTAATTGATATGAGTCTATTATTACAAGATAAATTGCAGCAGACAATGAAAGAGACAGCTCAATCTGTTACTGAAGCCTTGTAATGGCTATATGAAGATCTCGACCATTTCACTCATAAATCTTTCTAAATTTTTATAGCTGCGTGTGTGGGTAAAATAACAAAGCTACAGAGCGAAGCATATAAGAGGTGCAGTAATGCACTTTAGTCACAATTACAGAAACCTTGTTACAGAAATCATAAGCCTTTTGGCATCTAATCAGAAATAACATAGTGCTATAGGCTGCTAAAACACCACATGATATCTTTAAAAAGTCATTAGATGAGATCATGTTAATTGTGAATACTCATCTCTGCTACCGATCACTATGATGCACTGTCAAGGATGACTTATGAGAGCCCAATCTGTCACCAACTTTCTGCAGGACAGACCAGAACAAAGCATGTAGCAACTTGATTTCCAGAAGGCTGACCTACTTAGTAACATAAAGGCGAATACAAACTCCCACAGGAAAAGCCAGATTAGATGTTTGAGATATATGTTCCCATTTATTTTTTAGAGTAACTGGTTTTGATATTATTATAATTTCTTATGTATTGTCTGTGGATCGTAGCACCCAGCAGGGAGATCGTGGGAGCCACTGCACTTCAGAATTAGCTGTCAACACTGAATGACAGAAACAGAAAGAAGATAAGCACAGGGGTTGGAGAGGGGGGATTATAAAATGGGATACATGCAGCTATTCTGCTCAAATGAGTGCAAGTACAGCTATGAAATGCCCATGGCTCCTCCTGTCAGGAAACTGACAGGAAACCACAAAAATCAAAAGTAACAGAGACCAAGATTACAACCAAAGATGCCCAACAGCCAACATTCTGCCAGTAGTTTGTGGTCTCATATCCAGTTAGAGCCTGCCTTTCCCTGTAAAGCCCTTGGGAGGGCTGATGGAACACTTCTGCCAAAAAGACAGTTGAAGGGTGCAGTCTCAAGGTCCAAGGACACTTGCCTCTGTACAAAGACAGTCCCCTTGGACAGCTTCACGCATCACAGGCTTATCTTTTCCATTAACATTTTAGAGCATATGTTCCAAAACCCATAAACCATGGTTTTTCTGGCACTCATCTGTTCCACTGAACCCTGAAAGCAAAAAATGCTGCTAGAAGAGACTCTTTTTGCTTTGGGTTTGGTGCTGGGAGGAAACCAGTTTGTTTTACAGTAAGGCTGCACAGGCAAGTAAGGAGGAGGGGATAGACTAGACCTAATGATCATTTAAAACCACAATATATTACCACTAAATAATGCAGTCACATGAAATTCAAGCTACTTGAAAGGAGTAATATTCCAACATCAGACTGAAAACTAGAGGCTACAGCTGCTAGTTCCACAGCACACGTTCTTTAGTTTTGCTTGCAACAAATATGATAGAAACCTCCTAAGTACCAGACTGGAGATGCCTGCCATGGTTAAGAGGCCTTACGCTCTAAATTACCTTGCTTTTGTTAGGCAGGTGAATGGTCCATAACGTTCTGTCTGAAAGGAGTTTTTTTTCCTCCCCTTCAGACTTTAATTTACAAACTCGCTCCTGCCAAACTGTGATAGCAGCTACTGTATAAACTTGAAAATGATGACTCCTGAAATTCCATTCAAACCTTAGAAATCAATAGAAAGCAGACAAACCACCAAGATAAAGGTTCCACCCAAGTGCAAAGAGCAAGAACTGCAGGACACCTCACATTGTTTTCACAGTGTCTGCAGTCACCAACCTGTGAAATAGAGACTGCACAATCTCATTCCAGTCTGAGGATCCGACCTGTGCTATCCACATACTGGAGCCATGTAATCTGCCTGTTGGAAATGCTTTAGTGCTGTAGGTATTTCCAAGCAGCAGAAGGAGACTCAGAAGACAGTTCAGAATTTGCTGAGATTTGTATTGCATTTGGTAAAAGATTATACAGGCTCCTTCAAGATCCTGACCCTGCTTACCTTGAAGCAGCAGCTCTAAGGTAAGTCAATAACAAAGCGACCTGCATTTGTGTCACTCTGGTTCTTATCATTTTACCAATATAACCTTGAAAGAAATACACAAATACAGCATCTCCTTTGGAGTCTGCTTAGCCGAACCAATATTGTCTGAAGGCAGATGCTGGCACACCATGGTCTGACGTCAGCAGAAGTTTCATTGTTAAGAACTCTGAATTTTATTTCACACTTGCTTATAAATGAAA
Source organism: Ceryle rudis (assembly GCA_033439905.1). Taxonomy (NCBI): domain Eukaryota; kingdom Metazoa; phylum Chordata; class Aves; order Coraciiformes; family Cerylidae; genus Ceryle; species Ceryle rudis. The sequence goes on from JAAGNO010029486.1 coordinate 59,850, forward strand.
AATGTTATCTCTGACCAGGCGTCGACATAAACAACCCTGCTGCAACAATCGCTGACTCTTTGCATTTCCCACTTACCGTGCTTGCCGCAACTCCAGCTGCTTTATTACTTTCAACTGGGGGAGGCTCCTACCCACACAGCCACAGCTGCTTCAGTGCACTGAGCCCACACAAGACCCAGTCTGTCACATAAGCCTTGGTGGAGCCCAGAGATCAGAATATGACAGAGGTTATGAAGGAAGCACAACACAAGCCCTGTATAGAGTACAGAGCTGAGCTTTTCAGCTTCTCAAGGCATTGTTGTAAACAGTTGTTTCATTCCTCCTCATTTAACCTTCATGACAGACAAGCCAGGTGAGGATGTGAAAGTATTAGAATTCAGAAGTGAAAAAGCTTAAATATTCAAAAATCTGCCTTTCTTTGAACGAAACACAATGTGCTTCAGTTGAAAAGGAAATTATAATTTGTCTAATACAAAAGAAATCCTTTGTCCCAATCACAGCCTGCTCTGAAGGAATGACTCCCCCCCCTTAAGCAGTGAAATGGATGCACAGTTTTATAATTTTGGAGAACTTTACACAGTATGTGATGGTCTTATTGCACAGAAATTACAAGACAACCCATTGCGAGTTTATCAGATTGTGAAACAGTGTATGAGAGGAAAAGACTCCCACTGAGACTGGGCTATAGTCTAAGTTCCATAGAATTTTGTCTATGATATGTCTGAACACAGTTAATGAAATGCTAGATCGGTGCATAAATTATATGTAAAACCAACCTTCCTACTTTCAGATGCGCCAAAAGAAATCCCATGAATAAATACTTTGGTTCATTTGCTACCTTCTTCACCTGCTTTCCAGCCTGTTTTGACTCAGGTTTATTCTCCCAAAGGTAAAAGCGATGCTGAGACATTCAGCAAGTGTGCCAGGAGAATGTGCAAGTCCAGAAGCCACAGAAAGATATTCCACTGGACACCACTGCTGATATTCAATGGCATTATCCAGAAACTCATGCAATATCAACCAACTTAAATTTTCATCTTACTTTCTTAAAATTCAACACCAAAAGAGGCAAATTCTGGAAAATTAGTAAGTGATCAAAATAATCAATTGGAGTGCAGCAAAAACTTTAATTTTGAAGTGAACACTAATAAAATATTCATGTCGTAACAAATATTGTTAAACGTGCATTTTACCCAGACACCAGATGCCTTTGAGACAATCTACGTTTGACTCACCATACTGGCAGCGAGGACCCTGAAAACCTGCAGGACAGCGGCACACCTGGGATCCTGCTTCAGAACATTTCCCTCCATTGAAGCAAGTGCCAACAGTGCACAGCACTAGGACACACAAAGAGAATGAAACAGGGGGTTGTTAGTTTTGTGCCAAGGATCCTCCAAAATTGCCTCTCCCTGTCCTAGTTCTGCTGTAACAGGAGCTTCCAAATAAGAAGAAATCCAGCATTTGATTTAAGTGGAAGGTTTAGACTGCAATAGAACTTGTTATCATCACTACAACTTACTGCATTGATATAAATAAATTTAACTTGAACAAAAATTCAACTAAGATAATACAGTTCAACTTGAAGATGCTTCAGAGGCAAAGACAGTTTCTTCAGACTCAAAGCACTGTTTGAATCCAGAAGGAAAGGAGAGGTGAACTGCTAGAGAATAATGCAGCAATGGTTAAGAAACACTGGCATACTAAAATATGTCATGTCCAAGGGAATTACAATACTTCCCTTCCTCCAATGCAGAGCATTATTTATTTACAATAAGTTAAATTCCACATACTTGAGCCAAACTTGAAAAGAGTATCAAATATAAAGGAGTAATTCAACCACTTTGGTGCCTTAAAGAATTCAAAGCAATTCTGCATGCTCTTTTGGGAAGAAAATAATTTTATATTGCCATCGGTGTTCAAACACATTAAATTCTTTTACACCAGAGATTAATACAGATTGTAAACATATCCTTGACTTCTTATAACAGGTGCACACTAAAGATGTAGATTCAGGCTGAAACTAACAGTAATACCTCTCAGGCTTGTTTGTTTTTTAAATACAAAGAGACAATCATAAC
>JAAGNO010029487.1:0-26817 GCA_033439905.1 Ceryle rudis
CTCTTCTCTTCTCTTCTCTTCTCTTCTCTTCTCTTCTCTTCTCTTTTCTTTTCTTTTCTTTTCTTTTCTTTTCTTTTTAATATAAACTTAGTTCAGAATTAATCCGCTGCAATTTTAGAAAATAAGTTGACTTATGTGAATATCTAAGGTCTCTTTCTGAAATCCCATTTCCCTCAAATCTACATGTGCTCTGACACCTGCTCAGGCAGTGCCTCACACACCACAGGACAGCCCTGAGAGTCAAGTGCAATGACAACCAAGCCCGTGGAGCTCACGTCTCAGAGACTGCAGAGTTACAGGCTCCTGCCTATGGGCTCTTGTCCCTGTTATATACTCCAGTGGTTTTTTTCAGCTGAACCTGCAGTTAGGGGGAATATGAGGTGAAGTAAGGTGTTATTGATGCCTTGAGGGTGGTGGAACTTCTCCTTTTGTCCTCCTCTCCATTTTTTGCCTCCTGCCCATTATCAGCTCTATGCACCTCTGACTGTCTCCAGATAAAAGCCTTTGACAGTGCAGTATGCACTCCTGCCACTTTTATAGGCAGGTAATAGAGGATGGTTACATTGTTCAGGTCCCCACACCGCTTTTTCTGAGTGCATGGCACCCATTTGTCAGGCAGTGACTTAAATTTCCAGAACTTTACACAACTTCATTTTGAACTAATCACCTGTTTTTGACTGCTAATGTACGTCATTCAATTAAGACCTCGGAGAGCTTAAATACCACCATTAAATTTACATTGTCCTTGGTCTGCAAAATTGAATGTGGTCAAAGTCATGTTTAAAACACACTACAAATCAAGCATTTCGATAACCCTGTAGGAAAAACACATGCTTTTTCTTAATAGCTGCAATTGCTCTTCCAGCTGTGCAATACGTCCATGCATTTTGGCTTTGACATGTGAATGAGCGCTAGTGCTCTGTCCATGTTTTCTTTGCCAATTTACTGATCTCTGGACCACTACTCACACAGCTATTGAGGATTCTTTTTTTTTTTTTTTACATTTTTGCTGTGCTTCAGTTGGCAGTCAATGGGACAAGACACCTTGTAAAGGACAGGCTGTATTATTTAACATTCTAGATAGTGAAGATGCTGGTTTAGAAAGATGATAGATGTTAAGGTTGCAACTAATCCTACAGAATTCAGAAAAGATTCTGATTCTTTTGCAGACTGTAGCCTTTAAGTTGAGTAACAAGAAAGATTGGTTGTGTTTCAAACACGAACTTTATTTACAAGAAATGTAAGAAAAGAATGTGTATTAAATTTATATCTCACTAACTTCTAAGCATGTTGCTTTATAGAGCTGTATCACCTGTAAAGTTCCAAGTCACTGAGACACCAAATTAGATGTCATGGGCATTTTATGTCTTAAGTTATATTTGTAGTTTTGATTGTTTGCATCTGAGAGGAAAATTCAAGTATATGAAAAAACTACTGCAAGTGATTAGAAACTACCCAATAAAATCTATTAATATATTTCCTGATGGGAGGAAGAGTTAACTAGGGAGTGGAAATGCTAGCCATCAGCAAAGTATCCTCACCGTCTTTTGCATAGGTACAGGGTGAGAACTTCACTAATAATTTTCGGATGCTTACTAAACTTTAAGGATTGGAGGAATATTTGGGATCACATGGTGCTCTTAATGCATTAAAAAAAAAAAGTATTAAAGTATTAGTTTCATTTAGATTTGGAAAAGGAGCTACATGATCCACCTGCTGGGGGCAATGGTTTTCAAGAGGCATCCTGAGGAGAAGCTTTTCTATTTGTGTGTCTATATGTAGATTTGTTAAGCAGATCGTAGACAAATCAGGGCTGATACTGGAAAACCAGTATTTGTGATATTAATGCCTGTACTTGGTTCCACTGATTTATGATATGCCAGAACACGGGTAATGCTGTATAAAAACACACCAATCAGTTATGTATATAGCAATACATATCCCTGATAGGTTCAGTCAGACTTTTTTCTATGCGTAATACAGCACACTTATACATTACAGACTTCAAGTTATCAGAGAAGTGTTAGAACTGGAAATCTGGAATCAAACCCAGTCCTGTACTTTGTTATGAGTAGGTATTTATGGGCCCAAAATGCAGATGTTCCCATTTAATTGCTAAATTCAGGTTTATATTTGTATGGAACAGTGTTCCTAGAGGAACATAATCTAAATCAAAGCTCTGGATCCAGACACTGCTGCTAGGAGAATTCAGATCTTTTGTATGTCCAGCTATACAAAGAAAACATTCTACCACAAATTTATGCTATGATCTGTAGCCATTTACTTGCACATGTAATTTTGTTGTACTACTGTTTCCCATTGGAGTAAGACAAAGTCAAATTTTGAAATGAAACTGTTTCATGGAAGATATAATAAATTTTATCCTGTGCTTTCCCCCTGATATCAAGCAACATTTTGAGTGCCAGACAGCATAATACTGAGCTCTGCTTAAAAAATGAGAACGTTTTAGTTCTGCAGCTGATACTGTCTAAACAAAACTATGGCAAGAGAAAGAACAAACAAAAATAACTTTTTACGATGGCTGAAGCACAGGGCTGTTCCTGTCGACCACACTCTGTATCCCTGATCAACAACTGGTACTTTCTACTTACTCTTCTGTATGATACATTTGTGGTGAGTACAATTTTTCCTGGGAGCAGGATCCTCAGTCCCTTTCCTCCTTAAACTTTGGGGCTGAAGGCTGCATTCCCCACCTCTCAGAAGCGTGCCCCAGCAAACCAGGCTGTGGACACACAGAGGCAACTACTTCCTCTTCTGACTGTTGAAATAGTGTTGCCGTAGCAAACAGACCATGATTCGGGACTAGAAAGAAAAGTACAACCAGCTGATCTTGTAGGTCAGTGGTAAGAACAGTCTCCACGTGCAGCAGAGATCCATGTTCTAGATCCTGGTCCTGGCTAATTGGAGCACAAAATAAACCCCAGAAACAATCCTGACATGGACCAGCCTCCTCGTCTTGTCTGACTATCGAGCTTTTCTAATTTTACACATGCAACTTCTTGTTTAGGCCTTTAACTTTCAGTCCCACTGACAAATCTTCTGCAGTCATTACCGCAGTACTCCACAGGGACAGGTACAGTATGCTAAACCAGAGAAGGAACAGGCACAGTGTCTGTCACACAAGAGTAGGAACTATTCTCTAGCATGAGACTAGCAGGCACGGCTCTGGCCTGAGCCAACGAGAGCTATCCCAGCCAGCTCCTGCACCCAGCCCAGAGCATGGTGCATGGCAAGGTTTGTCCCCTATAGTGGGGATTGAGTGGATCACCCTGTATTTAGGGAGAATTCAGCCACAGCTACCTGAGATGTAGTGTGCCTCTTGTCCCCAGACCCAAGACTAGGCCTAACATTACACTCATAGGTCCAAATGTAGGCTACAAGACCAAAAAGGAAAGTCTTATTTTGAATAAATAACCAAATTCTGCTGTTTGAGCCTACTAATGGTGACTGACTCACAAATAAAGAACTGATGCAGGGGGAGAGAAAAAAAAAAAGTAATTGATAACTATTTCAAATTGTTCTCTATGCTGGGAGTCTCAAAGAAAAGCAGTAAGGCTGTGAACTTTCTGTCAAGATATTAATGCCTGTGGCTTCTTTATACAAACACACATATTTTGGGACCGTATTTCAGGACTCTGGTAGCTAAGGGCAAATGAAGATTTTTCATCCACACATAGAATTCACAAGTGTAAAAAATTGTGGCAGAAGGCAATTGTTAAATTTATTTTGGAAATAAAAATCAATTTAGTTCTTTGTAAAAAACCCAAAACCAACAACAACAACAACAACAAAACATAATAGCCAAAACTCATTAAATTGCAATCCTGGTAATTATTGAAATCACTGAGAGTTCTGAGTTCACCCAAATTGGATTAATCTACTCAAAATATAATGTTACAAAGAAACATTCAAAGACTATGCATTTATGAGCATATGTTCTATGGTATAATTTTGTTTAATCTTCTGAGGCCTCTCAGAGGCCTCTAAATTTAATCTTGGACAAACTGGCAAACTTTTGCCTGACTAAAGAATGCCAAATAAAGCCTAAAAAGGGATTGTTATGATCAGAATTACTTGTCTCCAGCTGCTTTGTTCTGCACTGGTATTGTAAAGATGTCATAAATTCAGCTTAATTGGAAAGTTAAGCTAAGTTTACAGCTGTTTCGCTTACTTGTTGCACTGCAAAACAGCTGAGCATACCAATGAGTATGTGCCTTCAACTGAACTACATTTACAGTAGAAAAACCCCCAGAAGAACTGCATCTAGGTAGAGTTTTCCATATTCTTGTACATGCTTATTTTTTTTTTCTCTTTCTCCCGATGGCTCTCAAGGGAAGAATGCTAGAGACATGCAAACATGTCTTTCAAATCAGCAAAATACTTTAGACCAATTTGAAAAACATACTGTGGAAAAAAAAACCCAACCTTATGTCAAGCATGAGCGTATTTTTATTCACTGTACAAGGCAGGGCAGCATTCAATATCAATGGAAATAAAATTAAACCTAAAAAAGCACACACCTACCACATTTTTAGGCAAAGAGCTGCCTTGCAACAGCAGTTCTATGTTTCCCTCTGAGTTGTTTAATGGCAGCATTGAGTAGTTGGTTTGTATAGAGGCAATGTGCCATCAGTCTGGATGGTAACTAGGAGCAGCTAGAGGCTACTGACCTGCTTCGAGGGAACTGTTACATAGTACATCTGGAAGCTGGTGCATCACTGGCAATATTGAGGAGCCACAGCCCATACCAGGTAAAGGTACTTAAAAATCATAACAGCAACCTTATTTACTTTAAAGAACATCACTGCACACTGAAAAAAAACCCCCAAGCTTAACCTTTGCTAATATTCAGGCTAGGTAGTTTAAATACAAAATGCTTATCTGCAAAGCCTGTGATAAAGGTGAGAGACCTGTTTTTCTGGTGCTTTCTGTTTTCCAAGTGTGTCAGCTAACATTATCCTATGCTCTTTCAAAAAAAATTTCAATTTGCGTTATGGCTCATTCTGTGTTTTTATGGGGTTAATTCTGTTATAATTGTGCTGATGCCAGACATGTGACTTTCAGCTTAAACCAGACATTTTTCTAAGCTTTGTGGTACTTAAGGTACACTACGTGAGCTCAGGTAGGTAGCCTCATTGTGTCTAGAAAAACAGAGCGGCACCTCCATTTATTAAACCAGTTCTACGTACACTTCTGTTTGAACAACAGGCTTAGACAGCACTTTGGGGTGGATGTAGAAATCTAGATAGGGCTTCTCTTCTCCACAGACTATACAGTTTGTCTTAATGTTAGGACTCCAGCGCAGTTTCTTACAGCAGAGAGCAGCATCTTGCCTCTCTGCAAGGCTGCAGCTACAGATGCTATCTTTTAGTTTTATTAACCTGAAGCGTTACACCCTCACTATTTTTCTTTGTGTCAGGCACTGTTTGAAGAAAGCGTGTTCTGTGGGAAAAGAAAAAGATTCTATCGGCAGCTGTTTATTTACAAAATTGTGGTCAGTTACATTTATTTAAGCGATACTTACCGCTGTTGTTTTACATTCAAAGAAGTATATACAGTATCTTTCACTCTGTAAACTACCACTTCCTTTTAATCACATTTGAAACTGCTAATCTTATCGTTCCCAGAAGGCAAAACTATTCTAAGCTAATAAAAGAATTATTAGCTTAATGGATAATTAATGTTTGAGGCTTTCTTCTATACACTATATGTCGAGATATTAAAAAAAAACCCTGAAACCTACATTCCTAAGAATAAAATTTGCAGTTAACTAGCCGAAAGGAAAAGGATTTAGTAATTCCTATACTTCACCATAGTCTCTGAAGAAATATTTTTCCTTCGTCTATGCTACAGCAGCAAGAATTTTTTAAAAATAATCTTTTTTTATTTAGGTACCTTCAGAAAGCTACTGATTCTCAATACAATCTGGAAAAGTTTTATATTTTTCTTATTATTGTTTAAAAAACGTGTTTGCAAATGTGAAAAAAGCACAACACGGAGTCATACTCGGGAAGATTTCTGTGCACTCCAAAGGAATGTAGGAGTTTCTGTAATGACGGAAACTAAAGAGTGAATTTGTCGTTCTCAAGAGTGTTCATTCTTCGCTAATACAGAACTGACATGAGAATCTTTAGTCACTTTTTTCCACAGAAAAAGAGATAGCTGAACTTTATGTGTCCCACTTTTGATAGGTTGTATTAGATCCTAAATTACTTAACAGAACTTTGAAGACCAATGATTTTATGTCTGCTTGCTAAAGAAGGTGGATCACTTGTGGTAAATTCTTTGGTATAAATTACATTACTTCATTTTCAGGTGACTGCATGTTCCTTTTGGTACTTAACTGCTTCACTTCTGAAAATCTGCATAGAAAAAATATCTTCTAATTACAGCCTGTTCTGAATTATTCATATTTTATCTGAAATGTTCTTTCATTAAACTCTTTTATTTGCTATGATAGTAAAAGAAATAAATAAAAATTACCTAATTTTTCCCTCTTCTTTCATCTTGACTCAGAATACATGCCGACTGAAGACCACTCCTTTTGTTTTCTAGGTGTATTCCATGCACAGGAAAAGTGATAGTTAGATTTTTTGCTCTGCTATAGCTGCCATTATTTCTTCTTTTTTTTTTTTTTAACCATGTTCACATATAACAATAATGTTATGGCTTGACTTCTGTCACATGAAATGAGATTCAAGCAATCAGCAATCAATTCACCTAACCTGAAACCTGACTCGTCTGCTACTTTATTGGTTCTCTTTGATTTCAGTTTGCTGCAATCCATCCTCAGAGGCATTGGGGCAAATCAGCTGGCTGGCAGGCATCCCACTGGTTTATCACCTACTGTTTATTAATAATTAAAAACCCCATCATTAACTGTATGATTTTGGCCTGAGATATACATGTGATCAGTTGTCTAATTGGTTTTAACAAATATGCAGGTACATCCCTTTGCTTTCATACATTCACAGGGAGTGCAGGCAAGAAGTGGGCATTTTTCCATTTCCAGTGGTCTCATGATAGCCTCCTTCACTGCTTTAGGAGAGCTGAGGATTAGTTAGAGCCAGAAACACCAGCAAGACGCTATTTTTTTTTTTGCTGCAGGGCTTGATATCTCAAATTGGGATCACTCATTTTCCTCTGCAGCCAAGACTAGAAAATTGGTGGAAAGATGCATAGCTAAGCAGACCATTTTGTAGCACATCACCTAGCATTTCAGAGCTAACATAACCTGAAGGAAATCGGCAAAGAGGTAGGAAAAATAATATTGCATGTCAGACTTCTAGGGATTTATTTCTGACTGAAGAGAAAGTCAATGGGAAAAATACTTGGTCCTTGTGGGAGGTGAAAGCTAATGTCTCTTCTAGTGGGGCTAAAAAGTGTTGCTAACTCTTCATGTGAAAAACAAAGTGAAGAAAAATCATCAGGCTCAAATCTTCTTGTGGTCAACACCTCCCATCTACACTCCCTGATATATAAGTTAAAAGTTGTCAGTTGAGTAATATGTATCCATCCATTATTCCCACTTTGAGTTCTCTGTTGATGGACGTCACTATTAAACATGTCACGCTAATTTCAGTAAAGTTAGATCTCAGGGAATGTCATTAAGTTTTGCGCTCTCCTTTCTTCTCTATTTATAACACATTTGAGTAAAATGTACTTTTTGGAAGGCAGACAACTGGTATTTTCCAGAATATTGTTTAGGTTTGTGAAAGCTTCTCAGAGAAGGTGGTCTTTTTGGCAAGTCTGAATTAGCTGATCAGAGTAGAGGTGCCAGAAGATACTTCTGGCTTGTACGTAGTCATGGAAAGCATGACATCTGCAGAGGATAACACTTCTTCTAGAGCCTGGGGGGGGAAATATGACTGGCATTAAATGGGTGTAGTAGATCTGGGAGTAAAATGCTAATAGTGTAAAAATCTAAAAGAGTAATGAGGAAAGTCACGGGAACACAGACAAAGTGGGCAAGCAAAGCGATTACTTTTGGTGTTATTTATTCATCTTTGGATTTCATTGGAAGCACATAAAATAAACATTTTTCTCTTACAGTATTAAATAAAGAATTGGACACATACATCAGTGCGATCCTGCATTAAATTACTTCAAAAGCAGTGAAACTGATACACTTCTAGTTGATGGCATGTCAAGTGCGCAAGGAATATCTCTGAAGGGTGACTGCTGAGCAGTGATTTATATGCCTTTACTTTTTAATGAATGCAATCCAAACCGTTACAACAGGCAGATGGTGTCTGGCCTGTGGAAGTCAACTGAATTCAGGCAGATTCTTCACAGCCTGATATACAGAGTGTCCTGAAAAACAAAAGTGAAGCTTAAACTTTAAACCCTAAATAGAAAATAGTCCGGATTTCAAATACTATTTACGGTGCTTTGCCTTTCTTATTTTTCATTGTTCAACACTGGGCCTCAAAACAGGATATTAAAAAAAGTAATTTTTAAAATAAATGATCCTAGAGACTTCTTCGTGAAAATAAAAGGTGAATGCCAAACATATCTTTGAGCTTCTAGCATTTACTATTGCATTTAAATTATTGCCATTATACTAATAGCCAAAAGAAAAACGTTTTTTTTATTAAAATTGCCAATTCCACCTCCTTTTTCAAGCAAGAGATTTGCTTAAGTTTCACAGAGAAGAAGAAAACGTACAATTTGCTCCTTTGTATTCTCCCTTTTTCTGTTTCTCCACAAAAGTATCCAACTGCACCTGAATTATCCTATATACAACAGAAAGAATATACAGATGTAACAGGAGAGTCAGTCTGTGTACTCCAACCACCATGATCAAGCCTATCAACTAAATTATAGAAGAATTTACTGTTGCTGAATTGTTATGTTCTGTTTTAGAGATATCTTTTCATCACTGAAGAAAACATCAAAAGATTTTAGGCTTTGACATTCATAACCAGGGTAAGTTTCAAAGTCTTTCATCAACAACTGAAACTGGATTAGCACCAGAAAGTATTTAACAGTCTCTACCTGACTAGAGAAGAAAGCAAGGGACCTTTACCTTAGCAAGAATTTATCACATACAATCATTAACTTTGAGGTATCACACATTTAAAATGGAATTCTTCAGCATTCTTTGGGAAGGTTTACTCTAAAATTATGAATCGATGGAGAGCTGATGAACGGTCTGACTGAAGATAATGTCAAAATCCAGAAAGAAAATAATTAAACTAATAGTTATGAAGGCCAGGCTGGGAGAACCAATGTTCCAAGTTAAGCTGGGCTTATAAAAGTTTCAGATCAGAAAGGAAACGCTGCTTTTCAATTTAATTTTTTAATATTACCCCAGTTTTAATTTACAGTATATTAGAGGAGTGGATAAAATTAGTCTTTAAATTAATCTCTTTCCTTACAGAAACAGAGAACACAATGTTTACTGGTTTGCAGTTCAGCAGCGATAGCCCCGAGCTTGGCCTCTTTTTAGTCACAGAAAAGTACGAAACTGTTTTCAAGAAACCCACATAAGCTGGGGGTGACAAAAGCACATAAGGAAAAGTGACAAAATAGCGTCACTGAAATTGCCTTATTCAAGAACACTGCCAAGGTTGTCTGTTTCCTTGAAGAAGTCAGACCTGGACAGTGGCATTTTAATTGCCGAATTTTCCTAGCTCTTATCATCAGTACCAGATGATGCATTTAGTTCTAAAACACAGTTCAGTAGTGCTGGAAAACTGGGAAGATGCTGTACTGCAGCCGAGGCCACAAAAGACATCCCGTTCACAAAATGAATTAATGTATGCTTAAAACCTGCAAGTGTTAAAAAGTGAAAACCGTAAAATTCTTGAAATACTGTTTGAAAATAAGGTAACTGTTAGTAGCAAATGGATGCAAAACTCCTGCAGCTTTTGACCAGGCAAAACCGAAAAATGTGCCTCTTTTTTGTAAAGCTGCATGAGGATGACAAAATTAACAATTTCAACTTTACAAGAATTCATTTAAAATACATTTTTAGTTAATCTTGCAGCTATTTAAATGAGGTTTTGTTATAACATTATAACAGAACATCACAGCTTCTAGCAGAAAGACAGAAAGCAGTCGTGTTCAAAATCAGAAACATAGTGGGAGTTTGCAGTATTCTGCGATTCACCGCAATGTAATGATTAATCCAGATGTTAATACAAATCAAATAATTTAAACAGTTGTGATTTTTAAGAAATTTAGTCATTTAGTTAACTTAGAAAAAAATTTTTTTGCCCATTGCAATGCAGAATGTACAGCAATATAATTTTGTCCTATTCTACAATATTCCTGTATTTAAACTAGTCAAAAATCATATTTACGTAAATATTTACTGATAAAGAGAGAAAAATATATATTTAAGGATAAATTTTAGCTATTAAAGTTCATGTTTGTTCAGTAAATCAAAGCCTAGAATTTAACATTTTTACCTTGGACCTCTGTTATCAATTGCTTGCAGTAACTAATGTCATCAAATTTTCAAAACAGAAGAAAAAAATAAATCTGGTAAATAAGTATATTTGAGACAGCACTGAAAATTATTATTTTCTGTAGCTAAAAACAAAGGGAAGTCCACTAGAAATATAAAATTATGAGAACCATCAAAAGTCTAATAGTATTAGACTTAGCAGGACGTTGTATTATTCAGACATTGTCTATACAGCAAGCGCATGACTAAAGATACAGTTACAAGTCTTGAGTCCCAGTATCTGTCACTTTATGCAGATCACTGCACAGTTTCATAATTCTCTAATGGATTTCAGTAGTTTTAGACCTATAGTGGAAGTCCTTTTGCAACTCATAGTTCATAAAATGCCTGCCCGTACCTGCTTCCCACAGTGAGTGTGAAACTCAAGCCCAGTTCTCAGCTCAGGTAAGGGCCAGTGGAGCTACAGATTTATCCCAGCTGTAGATCGGAATCCGTTGACGTGCTGAGTTATTGATGACCCCAATGCAAGTTTCTATGCATATATTACGAGCATTACAGTATATGACCCTATGTAGCTCCTGAGTCATAGCCATTCAGTTAACTGAAAAATGTTTACTTCTCGCAGTGCTGCTGAGCCATTGATTGTCTTATTATTAAAGTGCAGAACTCCCCCCTCCGTGTTTCAGTGTGCTTATCCATTCACAGAAAAAAATGTCAACCCCCTGATTTTAAGATCTGCGTTGCCGTTGACAATTAATGGCAAGTGACAGTCAAAGCTGAAAGAACAAAGCATGATTTTGAAATATCTGTCAGAGTATGAAGGGCTGGCAAACCTTAAGTTCTCTCCTGCTGTCAGATATCATACTTCTGTTTGGACTGCGTTTTGTGCATATTGCAAAATTAACCAAAGAACCAAACCATACAGATTTAAGAACATGCTTCTGTAAGACAGATTCGTATCTGCGTTGGTAATTTTGAATACATTAAGACAATATATTTATCTCATTGATTTAACATTTAAGTTTGCAAACATCCCATAGGCCAAAGAAAACACAAAACCACTAATAAATATGCTGAAAAACTCCGTACCTCAGTATGAAATCCTGACCCCTTCTCCAACTAAGTACACACAGTCCAAATACACTGAGAATGCCAAGCTACAGGGGCCCCTCTATGGGGAAACCTGTAGTTCAGTCAGCAGCATCCGTCAGCCAACACAGAAGTGTAGGGACACACGCTAGAAAAAGGATGACACTTTAAAGTGGTGTCCGGTTGCAGAACGAGCATGTGTTTGTGTGTACAATTAAGTCAATGCCATACTTGAACTAATGCAGCATTTTATCTGGATTTATTTGCAGGACATGCCACTCTAGGCTCATTTTAGTGTAGGTTTACGATGCTAATTAGGCTCCTAGTCCTGCAGTGCACCCAGAGTAGGCCCTTTGGTGTCCGCTCTCCCAGCAGGGTCATGCAAGGTAACGATGGGGAACAAGTGTGTTGTACGGCACCCTTGACTTCTGTGGCAAATAAATTCTGTCACACCTGGGAGACGACTGACCTACTTAAAATCCACAGGTCTTGGCCTGAGGCTTGTTGAGGTGACACCATGCCGGTGCCTCTGACCCCGTGCCACGCGTTCCTCTCCCTTTTGGGAAACCTCTGCCCGGTGCAGTGGCCAGGTTTGAAGGCTAGGTAAAGGCAGCCAGCTAACTGCCACGTCCATTTTCCTTCTTGCTGATGAAAAAAAGGCCTGGGTGGAAGTTGGGGTAACTAAACCAAAGCTTCAGTTGGCTTACAAGGGCAGCGGTTTGACACGAAGTTTGCCTGCGAGGGGACCAAGCGTCGCAGTGTCCATCGGGGACCCGTTTATACATCGAGCACCGGCGAGGGGAGCTCTTCTCACCCCACGTACACAACCTCCGGGCGGTCACTTTTGAACCGGTAACCGCCGTCTTCGGACGTGACAGCCTCCGCCTGCCGGCAGCGGCTGAAGCCTCGGGGCCGCTGCAGGCTGGGGCCGCCGCCGGCGGTACCCGGGAAAGGGCAGAGCCGCAAGCGCAGGTGGGCGGGCGCCTCTTCCCCTCGCCCCTTACCGGGCGGCCCGGCCGCAGGCGCTGCGATTTCCAGAGAGAGGCTCCAGTGCCGGCGGGGGCGGGGCTCGCGCCAAGGGCTCCGGTCACCGCCGCGCCGCTTGGGGTTAGTGCGGCTGGGGCCGCCGCTGCTGCTGCTGCGCGCGCGGGGCCGTTGGGAAGTGCGTCACGCCGGGCTCGCGCGTGCGCCAGGGCGGCGGATTCGAACGGCTGGAGGGTGGTTGGGCGGGAGGCGTTGGGCCCGCTCTCGGCGGCAGGAAGAGAAGGAGGATGAAGCGCACGGCGCCTCGCAGCACTTTGCGGAAAATAATAAAGAAGCACAAACCTCAGCTGCGCTTGGCAGCTAACGCCGACCTGCTGGTGAGGAAGGAAAGGGGTGGGCCCTGGGTGTGCGGCCTGGAGTTGGGGGTGCGTGTCGCTTCGCCTCTCGGCGCTGGATCCCCGGCAGCCTCCAGCTCGCCTTCTCGGGGCACGGGGGGGTGGGCAGTGTCTGCTGCAAGCAGCCGGCTGAGGTCTGCAGCCGCTTGGGCAGCTCGCTGAGCTGAAGGGCTGAATCCTGCAGCTCCAGGAGTACTCCCACGGGAGCTTGGGGCCGTAGCGCAGGAACGGGAGCAGCTGTGCTTTTGGCAGTGGCGGGCAGTCGCAGCCTTTCTGGTTGCCGTGGGACAGGCCTCCCTAAATAGGGACGTGTTTTATCGCTTGGAAGACCGCGGACCGATGGATTGCGCGCACTGGAGCGCTTTGGAGTTGCTGGGTGTAATGGGATGTCCGGTTGCTACTAATGGTGTGACCTACAGGCAGAGGGGAGGCAAAGTTTGTGGGGACATAAAAGATTGGTTAGTCCAATAAAGTACTAATATGTAGTGCTTGTGGCTTTCTGCTTTTCCGGTAGCTGCTGTACTGTAGGTTTCTGACAGTGAGTCTGGGGATTCAGGGGTGGGCTGATGCATAAATATTGTGTCACTGCAGGTACTGCTGTTCAAAGAGTTTGATACAGACAGGCTGAGAAGTAGGAATTTGGATTCTTTGGCTGTAACATGCAGATGTTTGTTGTGTGTGTAGAGCAATTGGGGTATACAGATATCCGTCAACTTTGTGATTGAGTTACTGAGCTGTTAAGACATCTTAGAAGGCCTTCTACAAAACTACCTTCAAGTAATCTCTGTCCAAAACTAAGGAATGACAACTCTGATTAGTAACCTCCCGAGAATAAGGTGTCCGTGGTTTAAAAATACCTGCCATAAAGATGTAGGGATAACAGCCATATGAAACAAGCTTCAGAAAACGGAGGCCAACAAAGCTGGATTGCTTCAGACCTGCAATAAGATATTTGTGGCACAGGAAGGGTTTGTTTCCCCAAGAAATTACTCAGCTACAGTAAGGAAACTTGAATTCAAAAGAGCTTGCGGTAGCTGCCATATTGAAAAAAAAAATGTACGTAAAAAAATATTCTTTGAAGTGATTTAATAGGCTTCACTTGATTGACTGTCATGCCCTCTTGTTTTCAAATGCCTGTGATTGTCTAAGCATTAATGCATAGTGTGTAGTAGTACGGTCCCTAACTTGAATTGTAAGTCCATGTTTCATATGTGTATAAAAGTCGTGTCTTGCAGCATCTTGAAGGTTGGTATCAGGATGTACAAAGCTACATGTAGATATACAATTTAACTTTTTAAAAATGAGCTCAATACGAATGAATAAGGTAATTACACGAGAGGATTTACCTTTTGCTGTAAACAGTTCATATTTTCCTAAATGGCCTAATAAAAATATGATCTCTTGCTGTTGCTATCTTTGGAGTTTTTTATGGTCTTAAGGAACTGGCCCCTTGTTTCTCATGTTCAGACACACTCAAAGCTGTCTCAGAGGAATGCAGTTATCAGCTAATTAAACTTAGACAATCACAAATAATTTTTTCTAGTTGTTAGTAACAGTTGGTTTGTGTTTCCATGGTTAATTTGCTTAATTTGGTTTCAAGGTAGTGTAGCTGTCTGAAAAGGGGTAAGGAGGTCATCCCTCTACATCTTGGTTGTTGGTTCCCATCTCTTCCTTGTTCTGTGGCCTGCAAAGACAACCGGTGAATGGACTGAAACTAAACAACAACAACAAGAATAACAAAATTAGCTTAAAATATGGCTATGCAAATACTTCAACCCAAAGGATGAGGTGAGAATGAGTTTTAATTATGTGGCAGAAGCTTAGGTTATCTCTTCTGGTGATGTCGAAGTAAATGGCCTTATTTCACCTTTACACAGGAATGGCCAGGATGTTCGTGGTGTTCTTCAGCTAGCTATGTGGCTAACAGCTCTTTAGCTCTTTAATTCTATGATAAATAATGAACACAGCTGGAATTTTGCTTTTTTAAAATGATTATTATTAGTCCTGTAGTTAGACAAGTAACCAGTTTTGAGAGTCTGTTTTTTAATGTCTCTGTTATTCCCTACAGACCTCGTAAGAATGATTAGATCGCATGCTTTGGAGATTTATATGGTAGCTGCCTTAAGATGAAACCATATATGTTTTGAGCAGAGTGCTTTTGTTTTCTGCAGGGAAATATGATAATTGGCTAGTTCAGTTTTGGGTCTGTTGTTCCTTATGTTTGAATCTACTGTGGTACTTCACCCAGTCCAGTGAGGAGGTCTGCCTACCTGGCTTATGACATAGATCATTTTCTTTTTCTTGACCTTCGGTGATTATTTTTCCCCAGTAAACCAATGTCGTCTTACATGATCATTAATAACAAGTTTGAAAGACATAAGAATTCAGACAATTTTGTGAAATACCTGAATGGAGTTTCTTTGTCACTTGTCAGATTCTTCTGATCAAGTCAAAACCTATTTAAGAGTTAACATCTTTCTCTGCACTAGCTAACAAATCTCATAAACTTTTTCATGAAGCTGTTTTTCTTGAAGGAGTGTGATAATATCTTTGAGCAAAGAGACAGGAATTGTGTTTACAATTTTTCCAGTGTTCTTAGAACTCAATTATGTATCTTTTTGAAAATACAAGGTAAAGATTTTAGTGCTGTAGTTCAGATATGCCCCCCCCCAAGACGATTTGGTTTGAGAAGAAAAAACTGCAACCTTAAATCTAGCTTGAAATTCTGGAAGAAAAGCAGGAACTTGGCTGCTTGTTCCATGCTAGAAGGACAGGTTTGTATTTACATTGCAGAAAAAGCATAAAGTATCGCATTCTTTACTATTGTAATAGGATGTTGAATAGGTATACACTGAAGGCAAAGTATCAGTCTAAATAATTGTTCTGAAGTTACGGCAGCAAAACAAAACTGGAGCTTGTCCCTACTATTTGTTAGTTATTTTGAAACAGGTGTTTGGAAGTTGCTCTGCTAGCAGTGTTAGGAGATTTTATGTTCATAAAACTTTACAACACTTCTTTTATGGGAAATAAGCATTCTGTTACGTAAGGTGGTTTTTATGAGTAGTTCATAATCATTTTATAAGTTATGCAGAGGTACAATAATATGTAGTAAAGCAATGACTTTAAAAAATGTGGTGTCAGTTAGTGGTCAATAACTGTCCCATTCATGATATTCAGTGATTGTGACTTTTCTTAGCCTTTCTCTACTGCCGTGAATATTCTGGAATATTTATTAATGTGTGTGCTCTTTGCGGAATGTTCTGATTTTAGTTACATGACTGTGTTTTAAACCTGTAGGAGTTCAGGGGAATCTTCTCTATGTGCAGCAATTCACTCTGAAAATGGGAAAATAAAGGTACAGTGATTCTGAGAGATCAGGTTTTAAAGGCAGTTTTAAACTTAACACATTTTGTTAAGTTTTTGTCCTTAGGTGTTTCAGCAAGAGGACTTGCAAGTATGGAAGCTTTTGTTCTGCCTCCCCCGGGTTGTTTGCAGAAATCTAACCTTCGTGTTGATAAGTCTAATAATGAGATTTCTAATGGTACTATTTTAGTACCATTTCTCGATTCCGTTGGAGATCACTTCTGTGCTAGTAGCTACAGATTAGTTTAAAACCGGCTATGATATTTTGCTAAATAAATCAGCAAGAACATCTGCCTCTTCTGTAGCAGATTCTTCCAAATGGTGCCACATATTATGTAATTTAACTATTGCATGCTTGGCTCATTTAATCCAGGAGATTAAAAAAAAGCTAAATTGCTTGTCACAGGAACAGATTCTTTGTGATGCAAACCCACCGCCAAAGTTTTCTTATAAACTCTAGCTTGTAACTTTCCTTGTTAATATCTTTCTAGGCTTTGCAGCTCAGGCATGCCAAAATATGTATATCATGCAATAAATACAAATAAAATTTTCATGCATCAGTCATATTTTTCTGAGCTCTTGTTTGAAAAAGTATTTTTGTATACTTTACATGGCAAAGTTAATACTGTTTGAAGGTTTAATTTACAAAAGCTACAATTACAAATTTTCATGTTGAACTATTAAAATAGTTCACATAATGTCTGAACAATGCTAGAGGTTCGTATTATAGTTCCTTTATTACACAAGGGTGCTTTTGGCTGTCAGTTTTTAGTCCAATTGGAGCAGTTTCTTGCCTGTTGAAATTTCTGTTGCTGTTCTACAACAGAGCAACATTCTGTAGTGAATGGAATACTGCCCTACCAGTTCCTTTCATCTGAAAGATTTTAAAGTAAGTAATGAGCTGGTAAAAAATGGATGGAACCTCCTGACAGTGGAGAATTTCTTCCTCTGAAGAAAGTGTCAATGCTTAGTTTAGCTGAAAAAGGGCAGAAGTCCTTGAGCTTGCCTATGGTCCATTTGGTGATCATTAAAAGTCTGGCCGTTGTAGTCACTAAAATCTGACGATATTTATTAGTAAACAAAAAGGCTCCTCTCATTCTTTGATATTGATTTATACATTTTATGATAAAAACTGCTAATACAAATCAGATTAGATTTCTGTTAGATCAGTTGTTGTTTGTATGATCGTTTCTAAAGCACTTCTACCATTTAAGTATACTAAATTTAAACTGCTTTTACACTAGTCTTGCAGTAAGGAATGTCTTGGGAATTTATTGGAACTTGAATTGAATGGCACTTTCTGTTCCTGAGGGCACCTTTCAGGAATTTGAAAGCAATCTAATATGCAAATCCTCTGTCTCAAGCAATGAAATTCTAAAAACACAAACTGTGCATAAACAATTTGACTCCTTGATTATTTTTTTTTTTTTTTTTCCCCCTTCTCTCTTTCAAAGGTGCATTTGAGTTTCTTACTGTTTCTCCATCGGCTAGCTGAAGAATCCAGGACAAATGCTTTTGAGAACAGAAGTAAAATAATTAAACCTGAGCACACTATAGCTGCAGCAAAGGTAATAAAGCATTTTTAATATTTTTCTTTCTGATTAATGTAAAATCTTGTATAAGAACATATACAAATTTTTTCTGTGTTAGTATTGATGTTTTTATTTATAATCCAAAACCTGCAGAAATGTAATGTTCTTTAATCCATCATTTGCATAATTCACACTAAGACAGCAAATGAACTCTTCTTACCTTATTAAATATAGCCCTGTTTTTCTTGATTATTGATAATCTTATTGAATGTTTAAATTGATAGTTTCAATATGTGGGTGAGTCTATACAGTATTCTGCAATCAAAGGAACAGAAGCAAATTCCCAAACTGGAGGATCTTTATTTCAGATAGTACTGTATCAAGGAAGTGTACTATCTTAACTTCAGTAGTATCAGTGAAGCTTTATGGAGCAAGTGAAAAATAATTCAGAAAGGTTCAAATATCTTTACTTACCTCTTCAGTTCTCACCTGATTAGTCTGAGAGGTGTTTGAAGTGGACTCTTGCAGCATGACTACTTAACAAGTATTTCATGGGCTCTCGTGTTTGACAAGGGAAGAACTATGGGACCCTTAAACTCTGGATTGTTATATGGGTAGTTAGTGCAGCAAAAATTGCTGTATGAATATCTGTGAAGGAGGAGCCCTCTGCATTACAGAGCATGGGAAATTTTGCGTACATACAAGAGAAGGGAAAGTGGGAGATGTTACGCAGCTTTCTCTCTAGAAAGAATGAGAGTAGTGTCAAAGTATGACTGAAATCCTTTCGTGTTCTGTAGCTTTTTTCATTTTCTGGGATATATCTGCTTTACATGGGTTTCATGAAGGTACTCAGTGTCTTGAATTTGCTATCTATTCAACGACCTGCTAGTGCTGGGTAAATTAAAAGAACAAAACTCAGTGTTATCTGATATTTGGGACCTGTGGCTTCTGTTTATCTTCAGTATTTTTTTTTCCCCTCTGGTGAAATGTTTAGTTTGATACTTTCTATTGCTATAGCAACAAAAACATATACAGGATGTGTAGGGTAGCCAAGTGAATGTTACAGTTGGAATCTTATGCATTTGTAATTTCTTTTTAACTGCAATCTTAACATTATTTGAACATTTTTGTGCTCCATTTCTTTTTATATTTTTTTTTAAGATGAGAAGGAAAAGCTGCCTGCATTTTAATAATGTTAACACTTAAATGGTCTCACTTGGGCTTTGAAGTTCACTTTTCAACTTAAACTCCAAACCAAAAAATGTCCTTCCAAGGGTCTGGACGATCTTGATATAGAAATAAGGCATTGCAAATGAAAATTGAGTATAGTAGCTGTATAATTTCAGATGGTTTTTTTGTTTCTTGTCTAGGCCTAATGGGGTAAGAGCTTCAAGGAATCTGCTGAGGGCTTGAGAGCTCTATTGCCATTTCTCAGCATTTATTTTAAAAATAAGCCTTTTATTTTGCATAATTCATGGTTATGAATGTTACTAAAAAAATACTTTCTGATACGGCATTTTTCTGTATGCTTTTGTTTTATTTCTAACCTTTCCTCTGGAGTTTTACGTTTAAGGTCTCTACTTTTGGAAACAGATTGTTTGGCTAGGTGAACCTTTGGTTTGAGTAACCTAGTGTTTTGAATCACTTACCATTGCCTGGATTGTAGTGATAAAAAGTGGTTAATATACTTTTTTTTCTTTTTGCAGGTTATTTTAAAGAAAAGCAGAGGCTAGAAAACAGACCAGTGGATTTCGAAGCGCGTTTTTCTGTTTTCTTACTAACGCGAGATCCTGCGAGACAGCTCTTGTACTTGTGGAAGTATTTTGTTTTATTGATGTCTGTCTCCTGACTGAGTATCTTGCTGTTTCTTTTTTTTTTTTGGGGGGGTGAAATCAGGATCTTACCATTTGTATTTTCATACACTTGATGCATAATTTAAAAATTTGTGCCACTTGGCATTTTTAATGTACCCTAATTCCTTCATAATAAAGAGGAATGTCTACAGCACGGTCATTTTTCAGGGACGATGTGGCATTTTTATTAGAAATGTGAACCTTCTAAAGGAGAACGGTAATGAAGATACAGGCTTAAAGTTTCAGAACACATATGCTAGCTAAGCAAAGTGTTGTAGAATCACTGCAGAAACTACTGTATTAACTATCTTGGGTTTGATTTATTTAAAAATATGTTAATATTTTCTAAATGATTTTGAAAAGCAGACTAACACTTCTACGTTCTGGGGAAGGCATGCATATTTTTGTATTTCTGAATCGTACTCTGGGCTGTTAAGCTGGCCTATTGCTTGATGTGTTATACAAGACAAGTTGGTGGTCTCCAGTTGGTGTGGACAGATGCACGTTATGGAAAAGATCTGGCACAGCTGATGTTTTTCAAGTTAGAAATAGTGAAGATAAGTTGACATGAATGCCAAACTGCTTCATCCCCACTTCTGAATGTCATCCCAACCTGTCAGAAGTCTGGAAATTTGTATTATAGGAGAATAACTTGTTAAATTAAAATAATTTTCTATTAATCCTAATCTGATATTTTTAAACAGCTGCTGAACACTTTGCTTAATAAATCTTTTAATAAAGACACAGCTGAATCTCACAGTTTGAGCTGCTAACACAGTTTTGGGGAATATTTGGTAGCTAGCTTTCATATGCCCAGTAAGCTGTTCTTAAAATAAAGAATTTATAAAAATGTGTATTGAGTAGTCTAATTTTGTTTAACATGTTACTGAGTAGATTCTAGAAACTAAGTAAAAGAGAATTGCATTTTATAAATATTTTTGTAGTCTAAGGAAACTGGAGCAATGCCAGAACTTCAGATTTCATATCATATTCACATACTTCTTAAAATTCTGTACAACCTGTGAAAAGTCATCAGGAGGCATCCTTCTCTTTCCTCGTTAAAGGAAGGATGACTCTTCCTCTTAACTCAATTACCTGAGCTTGCTTCAGTCTGCTGGTAAGGTTGACTAGATTCCTTATTCTGCATGTTCTTCTCTTACTCCCTTGGAATCCCCAAAGCAAGCAGACAACATACACGTGTAGAGGATGTTTGGACTTAATCTGAAGTACTTTCTCAGGAATAAGGGCAATCTGACTAGGTATTTATCATTTTCTTGGTAATTACTGTCTGATTTAGTTAAATTTCATTACAACACTGGATTTTCTTTTATCAGAAATGTTTTCTCTTAAATTTTTCTCTGAAATATTTTCTTGCCTAACTACATACCTTTCCTCTTTATACAGCTCTTGGAGTGCTGTAGCTTCTTCTGGGACTTGTTTTGATCTCCACTTTTTTTGAGTTAGCCGAGAGTAGCATCCCCTCTGAGCTTTATGGAATGTTCTCATTCTCGTGTACTAGGCGGATGATCAGCTGCCCTGGGAGAAAGGAGGCAAGGAAGGGTTAAAACGTGTACTTTTAAAGTCTTTTTCTACAGTTGTTTTGGCCTGTATTCAGGGTTAGGAAGGTGCTTTTTTTTGTTGTTGTGATTTTGTTTTGTTTGTGGGCTTTTTTCAAATAGAAGAAAGACTTTTTTTTTCTCTAAGTCCTGAGAAGCTTGAGTCAGAATGTGTCCTGTCGCTAGATTGCCAGTGCTTGTGAATGTTTCAGGCAGGTATTCAACTTTCATTCTTGAAATGTAAATTAATGCTTACTCAAAATTAATACTGATGTAGTGTGGTTAAGCATTCAGAAATATACAACACTGTTCTATTTTTCCAGTGTCTTGAGCATTCACAATAAGGTCAATTATATCCATATTTGGAAGCTCTTCTCTACTCCATGTATATACGTAAGGTCTTTTTTTCTACCTACCATTCCTCACTGGATTTTTAAAATCAAAACATAACAGCAGTGTTGTCTAAATGCCCGTCAACACTTCCAATCACTATAACCATCAAGGTTAGACTAATAATCTATTTTCTGTTACTGAATCTCTATTTAATGACAAAACATCAAAGCACGTAGTTCTAGAAAATGTCTCTAAACTAGATCTGCGGTAGAAAGCCTAATGAAATTGGGCTCTCTTATTTGAGTTCTGCTGATTCTCTGCTGTTAGGAAGGAAAAGGCAAGACTTACTGAGGGAAGAGTGGTGCTGGTAGATTAATAAGGTGTCTTCTACACAACTGTTTTCATCAAACCTTGAGAAATATAATATATGTAAATTACCGAGACTATTGACTCGCTATTGAATTTCCCTTCGTTATTAAGGTAAGAGTCAAGAGATTTTGGGAAGACGTGCTCAGATAATACAATTATGACTCTTCATTTGCTCAGGTAAGCCAGATAGGAGGTCTAAAAAACTAAAGTCACATGACGACATCCATTTTTTTCCATTCTCTTTGCAGCTTTCCTAATGTTCTGTTTCACATCCTACCCTGCCCTTTCACTATGGCCACCGCTGAAAG
Source organism: Ceryle rudis (assembly GCA_033439905.1). Classification (NCBI taxonomy): domain Eukaryota; kingdom Metazoa; phylum Chordata; class Aves; order Coraciiformes; family Cerylidae; genus Ceryle; species Ceryle rudis. The sequence continues at coordinate 22,218 of JAAGNO010029487.1, forward strand.
AAAGAAAAGTCAAAATGAAGAAACAGAACATTGGGCAAAAGTATTTCTGGTGGCCCTTATCTTAACTTTCAGCTTTTCACATGGCTAGTGTTAACTCCTGGGCCTGTGGGTGGTATTACAGGTGTTTAAGGCGCAAAAGAAAAATGTTTATTGATAAGCAGATGAGTACGAGGGAAGAGAGTGTTTTCCTTTGTGGGGTGGTGCTGCTGCTGTCTTTGTTCCATGTATAGAGTGACTGATGGATGAGGATCTACTGTTTGCCAGCTTGATTAAGTCTTGAGGAGTATGCACTACTCAAGGTCATAGTCATACCATTTTGCTTGCAAGATAAGCAAAAAGAGAAGATAATTGTGCAAGTTTTAAAACTGGATTCGTACATAGTTCTGGTTTAATTCGTAAGGCACATAAATATTTTTCTCGGTGGTATAGATCACCTGATTATTAGGTTTAAAACTATTTTTTTTAAAGTGTGAATGTTAAGAAGGGTATATCAGTGAAGGTTAGATCTACGGAGCTGTTTACCTCCTAGTGGAGTCGACAGGAATATATGAATTTGTATATTTTTGGGGGTCAGGGCCCAATTAATCACTGTTCTATTTAAATCTAAAGCTATGTTGGATCGTTAAGTCAGCTATTTTAATTGAGGAAATCAACACAGGTACTATAGGATATTTATGCTTCACTGTGCTTGGATGTGGAGGAATCTGTGGTTACTGAAAAAGAATCTTAAGTTGCATAATACAAATATTTCTGCCTATAGTGATACAGTAAAGGGAAAAAAAAATCAGAAATATGTATGCTGTAATAGAAAAATTCTTTTTCTAGCCATAAGGTGGGGATAGAGCAAAAACTGTCTTTCTTCCCTGCACTAACTTCCCATTAGAGAAAACTTTCTGTTTATTTCTACTAAAAAGTATACTGCAAGTTGTGACACTTCGAGACTTTTTTTAAGGCTAACAAGCCTGTGCTGCTGACACGTAAAGCAATTGATGTTTAAAAAAATATCCCACCCACATCAAAACAGGATGCTCTGCTGATCCAGGCTGAGAGGGCAAAAGTTAGTTAAGTGAGGATTTGATGGATCTTCAAGATTTATTTTTTTTTTTCTTTCTTCGAAGCTGGATGTTTCAGCAGTTATAGGTCTATAATTATTTGCACAACTTAGCCTCATTTTTAGAAACTGGTATGTTCTATGCTGGAGGTTTTTGTACAGGACATTGCTTGTATAACAACCTTAACTATAAAACATAGAGCTTGTATCCGTTGAACTGCTGACTTGAAATTCCATTAGTCTTTTAGCAGCTTAGAGCAGCTAATTGTAGGTCATTGTATCTCCTAAATACATAGAGTTTTGAGGTGACGTATGAGTATGTATGTATTTATTTCAAATAAAAGTGCCAATTATAGTAAAAACTCCTTTTTCCAGAGCTGTAAACTGTATGTCATATTTATTTTCTTCTGTTTCACAGTGCTGTGCGTAGTCGTTTTTCAGTTCATTATACTATATATATGTATTGGAATATGGATTCCTTGGTATGTTTTAAAGGTACTGTACTTGTAGCTGCTATGGTAGCCTACTTGGATATGATAAAAGAGCAAAACAGATTAAATTTCACATATTTGAGTAATTTCAGCTCTCAAGTAAGAGGATGCTAAAAGCATTATTTTGTGCTACCTACAGAACTGCAACTTCTTGAGGAAGATGGTTCAGAGTCTTCCCACCTGACAGCTTGTGGTTCTGCAGACACAGTGGGTTGTAATTCATTCATTCACTGTTTGGTGAACAGTGTTGGGGGCATGTCAGTTTCTCTGCAGTCCACATTCATCAAATTCACACGGGCTTTGGTACATAATATTCTCCTGTGGGCTGGGTTATTAATGTTATCCTGACCAAACTGCTGAAAGATCTTTTCAGGTCATTTGATACCTGTAAGATCAAGTTTCTTACTGAGAAGGTCACTTTCCTGGGAGAATGATTTCAGTGCGTGGAGAACTTGGTAGAGCGTAGAAAAATGCCTAAACAGCCCTAAAATTGCTTCTGGCTTACAAAAATGTGGACCTTAAAAGCAGCCTTAGTACTGGGTAATAATGTGATTGCAGCAGTTAAATAAAACCAAGGAATGGTTTGCTCTTAACCTCCTAGCACTAGGTCAGCCTCTGCAGAAACAAAACCTCCTATGTTGTTTCCTAAGTGTGCAGAAAGCACAGAAAGATACGTATTTGGGCTATTGAACAGATCCTGAATCAAAAACCATAAAGGGCAAATACTTCCAAATAAATGTAATAAGGAATAGGTTTGGATTAGTGGGAGATTCTGATCCCTTGTATCAGGTCTGCGGTGGTCTAATTGTATTTGTGCTAACCTCTAAAACTGACACCCGCATGTGAAGTTTTTCATTTGCTTAACTTCAGCAAGTAAATGCACACAAAGTATATAACTGAAATCTGTTTTAATGAGGTTTGTGCAAGTTTTTCTCAATAAACCAGATAAAACACAAGTAATATGTAGGCCACTTTTTAATATTCGGTTGCATAGCTGAAATCTTCTTAGTACAAGCAAGCCTCTTGACCTAGCTGTTGGAGGGTACTCCCAGGGCAACAGCTAAAGTTAACATCCTGATGGTGAGTTACATTTAAATATATTTAAATTCTTTATTTAGTTTGTTTTCACTCCTCAGAGAAAATTACCTGCGTACAATGCTGTTTCCAAAATTGGCCAACTGTTTATTACTCATTTCTGGAGCTTGGTTAGTGATTAAAAATGAGTTAATGACAGACCCTAATTAAAAAAAAAAAACCAAACAAACCCACAACAAAAATCGAACCAGAGAGGGGAGCAGTAAGGGAAAGTGCATGACATAGTAAATGATTGTCTGGCCAACCTTAGCTGTGTTTCTGTAGTTTCACAATTTGTTTTTCATATTGAAGTTTGATTGTGGGTTCCCAAACTTTCCAGATTTAACGGGCTGAGTTTTGGGGGAGAGGAGCAGTAGTTTTCATATAGTCTAAGTAACAATGCTTTTCCAAAAGTTTTTTTCAATAAAGTTAGAGGTTTGTCCCTGTTCAACCTAAATTTTGGTTTAATTAAGGTTTTCTGGGATATGGGATGTCTTCCTAAATTGTCATCAGAGTTCCACAATTAATTTTGACGGTAAGTTTCCTGTTGCCTGTTCTGGAAGGTTTATTCATACGAATAAACCTTGAAAATTCAGATCAGAAGTGGATGAAAGAAGTTCATCTTGTTTGGCCTAAGAGCTTTACAGGAGACTTTTCCATAATGACTGAAATTTTGCAATATACATAACAGTATATGTAAATTAGGATATCTGCTTTTCCATATTTCATCTTGGTTTTGTTTACCTCATTGTTTCCCATCCCTTTTGTGGATAAGACTGGAGAGCATAGTGAAGTTTTATTTTAGGGCAGTAACAACATCTAAAATCCACTACTGCCAAAAGAATGGATTAACTGTCAATTTTCTTTGAAGGCACGTTAGTATTCTTTATGTGAAGTTGGGCAATAATGCATTTTTCATTTAAATGATCAACAGTTTGTTTGCCTACAGATGTTTGTAATAGATTCGTAAGTGTATATATATATATAAAAATATATTTATATAAAAGTGTCTGCAGAATTAAGGATGAGAATCCCTCTTCACCCCTACTCATGGGTGTTTTTTGGGCTGGTTTGTGAGGTTTTTTTGGGGGGGTGATGTGGTGTTTGTTTTTTAGTGGAAAGAAAGGAAAGTTACCAAAGATGGTTAACTTTATGAATAGGCACTGTAGTTAGTACAAGAATCCTTCAACTGTCAGTTGGCTTTGAAATGTGTACTGAATTCAAGAGAATTTAAGGGAAAAGCTTCAAAGGAGCCATCAGCAGGAAGGTGACATTTCTTTTTCTCTCTCTCTTTGACTAAATTTTATAAAATGGGAATGCGAGAAGGAACAGTTGGCTAAGAACGGTTCCAAATAGGAAAAAAATGCAGTCTAGCCCCATCACTGCTATTCTTCCAGATTTATACAATGTCTTGCACACAAATGATCTGAGTTTGAATTCACTGTCTTGGAAGATACCTGTGCAGAAAAGAGCTTCACACCCACAGTCAAGGCAGAATGTGACACTTGCCCTGCTCTTAGCTACTGCAGCTCTGTGGCATGTGCTTTCCTGCTAGCCATGGGTGCGAGAAGTAAGGACCTCCTTTGGGCAAATATCCAGGTCTTGGGAGGCACTGCTGTATCCATAATATCCTGGAGGAATTTCTCTGGACATCAGTATTAGAATGAGCTTGGTATTTTTCTACATTATTCTAGGGCAGGTCTGCCCTGGATAATTTTCTACATTTTTCTCGCCTTTCTAGTAGGTTTTTCTGTGCTTTTTATGGACATTAGTATAGAATTTTTTAATTAATTTGATTTAGGTAATCCTAAATTGTGAGTAAAATTCAAATATTAAATGTTCCCCAAAAAGATCAGTCTTCAGGGAGAAACCAAGCATAGGAGCTGGTTGCCCTTACACAAGAGTTCTGAAATATCATTGTTTACTTTCCGTGATCACTTTAATATTTCTGTATATATACAGAAATAATAAATATATACAGAAA